>VDFB02330305.1:0-153243 GCA_007258455.2 Sequoia sempervirens
AACAAATTGCTAGACGTATTTCAAAACGCCATATATCGATAAACCGTTGCAGAAATTGCTAGTCTCAATATAACTGTTTAAAGATTGAGACTCAAAATCCAAATAAACAAGAGACTACCTTCGTTTTGACTCAGTCAGCAATCAACTCATTTCAAAACGCCATATATCTATGTATTATAATTCGAAGATCTTACAAATGGCAAAACACCTTCAACATCGTCTTACTGCTCATTATAAATTAAGAGTAACCAACATGGGAACATTCCATCGCCATAACACCTATTAAACCTGTGTGTGACAAAGGGAAATTTTATATAATCATAGAAACAAAAAAACAATAATCGCAAAGTTTCAGACAATACAACCCATACAATTAACATATAGAAAATAGAAATAAATTCTTATAATTCACCCAGAACAATACTTTATCCATGACAAACAAGCATGAACCAGATCCAAGAATTGACACTCAATACATACAATTAACATATACAAAAATAAAGATAAATTCTTATAATTCATCAACGATAAAGAATAAACCCAGAACAATACTTTATCTATGACAAACAAGCATGAACCAGATCCAAGAATTGACAATATATACAATTAACATATAGGAAATTTAAGATAAATTCTTATAGTTCATCAACAATGAAGAAAAAACCCAGAACAATACTTTATCCATGACAAACAAGCATGAACCAGGAGAGCATATGATCTATTTAATGCATCATACATATTCTTGACACGCAAGTTCTTAAAATACAAGTATTAGACTTAACAAACAAGTACTAGAGTTTTATATATAATTCATCAACAATAAAGAAATAACCAGAACAATATATCAGACGAGCGCATTCAATCTATTTAAAGCATATATATTCATATTATTCCAGTACTAAAGTTCTATATAATACTATTTCCCTATTTAACATTTGCCTGGCCGGCAAGAATTCCCATTCTGGCAATCTACCAGCTTAGCTTGAAACTAAAACCACTAGAATATGATAATATCCAAACATAATAGAAATATATAATACTAGTCTTTGAAACGAAATTGGAATAAATCATCAAAGCAACCGACACAGATTAAAATCCCCCACGAAGACGCAGTACCAGGTGGAGAGTCGACTCCTTCTGAATGTTATAATCGGCCAGAGTACGCCCATCCTCGAGCTGCTTCCCAGCAAAAATCAGCCTCTGCTGATCAGGAGGGATACCCTCCTTATCCTGGATCTTAGCCTTCACGTTATCTATGGTATCAGAACTCTCCACCTCCAGGGTAATAGTTTTCCCTGTCAATGTCTTCACGAAAATCTGCATACCACCCCTGAGACGCAGCACAAGGTGGAGGGTCGACTCCTTCTGGATATTGTAGTCCGCCAAAGTACGACCATCCTCCAATTGTTTGCCAGCAAAAATCAACCTCTGCTGGTCTGGGGGAATGCCCTCCTTATCCTGGATCTTAGCCTTCACATTATCTATGGTATCAGAGCTCTCCACCTCCAGGGTAATAGTTTTCCCTGTCAATGTCTTCACGAAAATCTGCATGCCACCCCTGAGACGCAGCACAAGGTGGAGGGTCGACTCCTTCTGGATATTGTAGTCCGCCAAAGTACGGCCATCCTCCAACTGTTTGCCAGCAAAAATCAACCTCTGCTGGTCTGGGGGAATGCCCTCCTTATCTTGGATCTTGGCCTTCACATTGTCAATGGTGTCTGAACTCTCAACCTCCAGTGTAATAGTCTTCCCAGTGAGGGTTTTGACAAAAATCTGCATACCGCCCCTCAGACGGAGCACGAGGTGGAGGGTGGATTCCTTCTGTATATTGTAATCTGCCAAAGTGCGTCCATCCTCAAGCTGCTTTCCAGCAAAGATCAGCCTCTGCTGGTCCGGGGGGATACCCTCCTTGTCCTGGATCTTGGCCTTGACATTGTCAATGGTATCCGAACTCTCAACCTCCAGGGTAATAGTCTTCCCAGTGAGGGTTTTAACGAAAATCTGCATACCACCCCTCAAACGGAGCACAAGGTGGAGGGTGGATTCCTTCTGGATATTGTAATCCGCCAAAGTGCGGCCATCTTCTAACTGTTTGCCAGCGAAGATGAGCCTCTGCTGATCGGGGGGGATGCCTTCCTTATCTTGAATCTTGGCTTTGACATTGTCTATGGTGTCCGAGCTTTCGACTTCGAGAGTGATGGTCTTACCGGTGAGGGTTTTGACAAATATCTGCATGTTGGATTACAAAAAAAGACAAGAAATAACCTGCAGGAAAAAAGCCTAATGGTTAACTTCACGAGCAGATAGGTGTATTTCCCTCAAACCAGAGAACCCCTAACAGGGAAAGAAAAATATTCCAGAAAAATTGGATATATAAATTATAGAAGAGAACCTTCTAACAGGGAAAGAAAAATATTCCAGAAAAATTGGATATATAAATTATAGAAAAATTGCAGATAAAACGGACATCTACCAGATTGTGGAGAAATTTAGATCTCAATTTACATAGAAATTGATTATAATATTTTTGGCATAAAAGTTGTACAAAATTCAGAACAGATCTAAATTAAGAAATTAAATTCAGGCGTATTTTAAATATAATAGATGTATAACAACCTAATCTAAAACCCAAAACGAACAGGTGGTCATCTAGGAAATCCCCGATTTCATTCCAAAAAGGCAGACCAAAAATATCAAATCAAAACCATGCAAATTCGAAAATAAACGCAAATGACCAAGTCAAATCTTCCATACAATCTGTTTTAACATATTTCTACCATTAAACAAATCTAATTGAGAATCCCAAACAAACCAAGAACACGCTGGTAGCCTCCAAGAAAATTCCCGTTTTCCCCAATAAAAAGACGAACATCAAAATCAAAACACCGAAAATTCGCAAGATAAAAGCGAAAGATATCAGATCGGGCAATACCCAATACGTTAAACTGCAGAAATAAGGGAAATAACTCAATAATAATAATTAAACCAAACTGCATCAGAAGCGAGCGAAAAAGACAAAGAACACAATCTCGCACAAGCATTAAAAACAAAACCAGGCCTAATCCACTATTCACACAAGCGATATCCCTAATCCCAAACAACCTTCTAGCCCCCCTCACCCAAAAGAAACAGAAAATCCTCAATAAAAGCCCCGAAATCGTGCTTTTCAAGAAAAACCCAGTCCTCGAGATACCGAATAATTCAGATTCGAAACCTTGTAACACCAATTGAAAGCGCCTAAAAAACGAAATCGTAGAAAACTGAAAACAAGAGACATACCTCTAAAAAGAGCCTCTGCTAAATCAGATTTGAAGAACCGTGCGCAATGGAAGATCGTATGAGAGATTAGAGGAGGAAGGGCTCTACTTATAGTCGCTCAGACCATTCTCACCGCTTCTACACGCATCCCTTCGTTCTACCCGCCTCCACGTCATTGCTGACGTAAGGGATAGGTAGACAAGGACTCCATCTAATCCTTCGTTGACACGCGTTCACTATGAGCTGTCTGGGACCCACTTCCCCAGACGAAGACCCGTGATGCTTTTATTATTGCTGTAACCAAACAAGAAATTTTCAGCGATTCCAATTTCCAGTGGGCCCCGCGCTCTCAAATTACGGAAGATTCCCTTTTTTTTCTTTTCCGTTGGCAACTAGGAAAAATAAATAAGAACTAAATTTAAGAAAATATCTAATTATGGTGTGGCGGAGATCGCAAGGCAAAATGATAAGGAGGGAGTGTCCCTCACGGCACACAAATTTTAAAATCTAAAAAAATAAAAAACATTTATGGCCACATTATTACTTCTTAATGTGTGATTAATTTTTGTATAGGCAGCCAATAGAGTGTTCTATTTTTTGTGTAACAAACTGTATTATTATTATTATTATTATTTTTCCCTAAAGAAATGGTGAATCCCCACTCACATTCCACGAGTGTCTAATCCGATGGATGCAACAAGTGGGGTCCAACACGGACCACGAGACCTCCCACATGAAGCATAACAGCAAATAACCACTTGAGCTAGCCCACCGAGTCAAATTGTACTATTTGTTAGGCGAACAGTCCACTTTATAAGGATTAATGCATAAATTTGATTTCTTATCTTTGTTAAAAAAAAATATGATTAAGTTGTTTGACCCATATTTTAGGTGGTCAGTATTATCAAAAGTTTCAAGATGTCACATTTTAATAAAGAAATATTGCATAGTATTTTTGTTGTCAAGCATTCAAGGTAGGTAGTTATGAAAAAGCTAATTCGAATGTGTGATCTACATTTTAGGTGGTTGGTAGTACCAAAGTGGAAATACTACATGACATTTTTGTTGTCAAGCATGCAAGGTAAGGTCGTTATTGAAAAGTTCTAGTACTTGAACTTGTTCTTGCTTATCTTATATTATATCTCCTTTTATTTATGTTATTCTATATAAGATCTCCTTTGATTTATGTTATTCGTACTTATTGTAGTGTGTTATATAGGTGGGGCTTGTGTTTCTCTTTGTTTTTGTTAGAAGAGCATTGATTTTCAAGCATAATTTATTTTATTAAAGTAATATTCACTTATATTTTGAACTCTACAATCCTTTTGTCTATTAAGAAAACTGGTTAGCTAAATGTTCTTAGTAAACACATTACTCTCTAAATTTTATGTTAGGTTAAGATATTAAAGGATTATTTATCTAAATTGCTAAGACTGGTATGTTCTATAGTTTTTGTTGTTGTTGCAAATAATCAATCTAGTTGTTATTTGCACACTAGCATATGATAATACTCGACCTCTTGATATAATTTACAGTAATGTTATTGATGCTCTCCCTTTGGTAAGTGCAATCCTTTGTTGCAAGGAGTGGGTGCACAAATAATTTATTTTGTATAGAAACAATCATTGTTTGCAATTAATAAGTAAAGAATAGTAATGTCAATAGTTGGTATGATTTATAGGACCTACATATACATTTCTTACTATTTGAATATATGCTAAACAAAAAGATTGTAACTAGGAGGATGAAATAATAGAAGTAAAAGATGAATTTTGAGGTTCGAGGCCTACTCTATATGACAAGTTGGTATATAAGACATATATTTCAAATTTTAGGCACCCTAGTTCATGACCAAGCCCAAGGCTGAGAGTATACCAATCATTTATATAAAGATGTTATTGAGATTGTTCTTTGGATGATTGTAAGTCACCCTATTTTTACAAAAGGTAGTCTACTTAATTATATTTAAGTGCTTTAGTTTCTTCATCTATGTTGGAGTAAATAGGAAAATCACCTAACTATTTATTAATCATTAATTAATTATTAGACTATTTTTTACTTTATTTACATAAGCCAAACTTAGGAGTGTTTTTTATTAATAGATTGAGCTATATTTAGGTCATGTTGTTTCATAGCATAGGATGAGGACACTTGTCATGGTCTAACTTAATTCTCACCTAGGGTTTCATCTAGGGTTTGTTTTTTGCTTTTGTAAGCTTTCATTATTCAATTGTATTCATTCAGAGTCATTTTAATATCAAATGATTTTTTGGATCAATCATTCTCTCAAGGTTGCATAGCTCACAATCATGGTTTTTTCTCTCTAGATGTGACAGGTGTTTTGGTTGTAGGTGATTTCAAGGATTTGTGGGGTTCACCATCAACTCCAACATTATAATGAAGCACCAAATCTATGACTTCCTATCTTAATTTTGATAGATTTTGCCTTGAAGAAAAAATTGGCTCATCCTAAAGCAAAATGGGCATCACCATTGAGTCTAAAACGACCAAAACCCCTAAGAACGCTTGTCAAACGTTGAAATCAGAGTAGTTAAAAGAAAAAAGCAAAAAAAAAATAGGGGAGGGAATCCAACCACAAAAATATGTACGATCGTACAGATCCATACAACCCCTATTGTCATTATTTCTCCTTAGTTGCTCACTAGTATGAGGGTTTTTAAAATATCTATTTTTTAAATATTTTTTTAAAAAGGGAGTACCCACACGTTACTACATACCCTACTAAGCCCTATACTCCACATGGGGTTGGAGTAGCGACTCCCAAAAATCCATCGACGGCCTTAGTACCTACTAATGGTAGATTCCCCATTCCCAACAGCTACTACCAATCAAAATCTAAGCAGCAACTAAAATCTTGTTGATTGACCATCTTTATTGACAACCATTTATCAGTGATAATCATAGAGAATAAATCGACGAATCTAGCATATTCCAAGCATTTTTTATTTTCAATCATCATGCAAAATATCTTGTCACTTAGGTCAACACATATTTCAACCATTTAAGAATATTCCATCAACATAAAAAATCTGACGACCGACTATTTTCCCAACAACAAAGGGAATATTTTGAGGGTGGTAAGCATATTGTGTGTTGACGTTAGCCTTGTACCCTGCCCTTGGCCCCTTCTAATCCTTAATTTTTTATAAGGGACTTGGTTTCTTTTCTTTTGGTCATATGATGTCGAAATTGGGAAAATAATATATCATCAGAAAGGTGGTTCTAAGCACTTTCTAATGGTTTAGGTCTTATCATTAGATTTTTTGGCTAGTACAATTTGTCATCTGTTGGATTCAAATCATTCTTTTTTGCTTATGAGCTCATAACTCTTCATCAATATCTCCAATTTTCATGATTCTTGCGGCATTGGAAAGGCATTTCAAAGATATTCATATCTATCCATGCATATTTTCCATAATCTACCCCAAGTACTTTTAATTCAATTTTGTTTTATTTCACATTCTAGTCAATTAATTAGACATATTTGCACCTAGAAATGATCTATTTGCATTCGATGGCTTCATTTGATCTATTTACATGCATTGAGGTCATTGGTCTTTGATTTAATCATTTGAGGATGTATCATGTGTTTTTTGTTCATCCTTTTGTGGTCATCTCAGAAAAGATAATTATGGGTCTTGGCAAAATGGCATCCTTACACATCTTAGATGTCTTAATCTTTTATCTTATGTATATGGACCAATACCTGAACCATACACACCAGAAAGTAGTTCACCATGGGATAACATCATTGATCATGTTGTAGGTTTGATTTTCTCTAATGCTGATCATGAACTATGTGTGTTGTTTTAGATATTGATTATCCCCATGTACTTTGGACTAGGCTTTGGGAGATTCATGGAAACCCTCATATCTCTCCATTCTTAGAGGATCTCGATGTCTATTGTCTCATTCTCCTTGATGGTGCAAATTGCATACCTTTTGATGATGATACTTTAAAGGAGCTTGAGTATGTCACATGTCTTGCATGTTCAAATGGTTAAGAGACTTTTCTTCTTGTTGCCACTCTTCATATTGAGACCCAATCTCCATATTTTGTTGTTCTTGATCAACTAGGCATTGCCACATCCTTGGCCCCTAGTGGTTTAGTGCATCAAGACATCCATCATCTCCCACACATGGCTAATTGGGATGCATATCTTATAGACATATCATCCTTGCTTGTGGAGTTTCAAATTATAGATTTGGAGGATTATTTTGAGAATATTCATCTCCTCTTTCTTGACAACCACCTCATTGTTGTTAGTCCACCATCATCACAATCTTTAGAGCTAGTTCTACATCAATCTTCACAAGATTCTAAGTTGGCATCATCTCATTCCAACTTGTGGACACTTGAGAAATTTTAAGAGGCACACATCATTTGGATTTGGATTCCCTATTCATCCATCTTTTGGGAATGGCTTCTCCAATCACCAGTGAATTTGTTTCTTCCTAAGGAGAGAAATTTTGTTTGTAGACAAACAATCATGTTTTTCCTTTAGGCTTTCATCATTGGCACAAGAGCTACTTTAAATTAGGGGGGATTCGCAATACATCCATCATTACATTTTTAGCTTCTCCCTAAGTTGATCTTAAGGGGGTGTTGGATTAAATAAGAAAATCACCTAGTAATAATTAATTATTATGCCCATTTCACTTTATTCACTTAAATTAAACTTAGGAGTGTTTTTTTATTATTAGATTGAGCTATATTTAGGTCATGTTGTCTCATAGCAAAGGGTGAGGGCACTTATTATGATCTAACTTAATCTCCACCTCTAGGGTTTTGTTTTCTTATAAGCTTTTATTACTCAATTGTATTCATTTATATTCATTTAACTAGGTCCCATGTTCTTATGTGTAGACAACTATGAATGCTTCAGCCTAGACCTGTTCAAACATGGACAAACAAACAAATATTAGTCCTCAAACAAGTTTAAACCAAACATTCCCCATGAAATTCATTCAAACACAAGAACATAAAATCAAAATGAAGTAATCAAATGAACTACTAATGAAATTCTATTCTAAATGCTCAAACCAGCACCCCATGGGGGAATTGGTGCTTCTTTGATGTGGAAAGAAGCCCTTTCCCAATTCCTTGATAAGCTTGATGATAGATGTGATTCTTGATGCAAAATGTCAATAAATTAGCTATGGATGATGAATTCTATGCTAACTTGGATGAAATTGGATAATGAACTTGCATAAAAATCTGGATGATTGTGGATTCAAATGCCTATAATGTATTTACATGAAGTTGTGTCCTCAAATCAATAGAGAAGGCCTTTATTTATAGTGAAGAAGAGTTGAAGAATGAAGAATAGGATGAATGTGGGATTAAAGAAGGGACCAATGGCATTGTGCCACTTGTCAACATGCTAATGAAGGAGAGTGGAGCACATGTTTAACAATGTGCATGTTAAATGCATGTAGGTGAAATTTGAATTTGAAGAGGTGACTTGTGTAAAGAGAGGTGTAAGAGGAATTAATGCCAAGTTGGCTCAAGGAGAGGACATGTAAGAGCCTTTAATGCCAAGTTGGAGGACAAAAGTCCTTTGGGAGGCAGAATTCAAATAAGTGGAATATTCCAAGAATATGCCATATTTGAATGAAAATAGGGTAATTAGTAAATCAAATAAATTGATTTACATGTGCAACTTGCAAAAGCTAGAGGAATGGAGGGTTAGTGTTAGGAGTTAATTAATCTAGGATTAACTAATTTAGATGAAATTAGTTGATTGTGACATTTAATTTAAATGCTTGAATTTATTTAAATCAAATGAGAGGATATTGGAACATTAGCGATTTAATTAAATAAAATGATTTATTCAATTAAATGAAGAACATTAGGATTTAATTAAATAAAGTTGATTTTTTTATTTTTATTTTATAAAAAGAGGGTAAAAACTTTATTGAATCAGAACAACGATACAAAGTCCAAGGAAAAAAACCCACAAGGGGTCCAACAAAATAGGAATTAATTCACACCCAAGAAGCACCTTATATCCTCAGCAACCCACTCCTCAAGAACAGGGGCCATGTCATTAGGAAGATTACCCCAACCATCTACATACCAAGAATCAGTCCTCTCCATCGCCCATCTAGCCAGTCCATCAACCACCCTATTCCACTCCCGCAGAATATGTTAGAAAACAATGGACTCCAAAGTAGAGCACATAGAAATAATCTGCTTGACAACCACAGCTAGTTGCCAATTCACATCCTCCAATTGTCACTTATGCAACATATCAATAACCACTTGAGAATCAGACTCACAAATAATTTGTTGCCACCCAAGGCCAACCGCACGCTCAATCGCCATAAGAATAGCACTAGCCTCCATAAGATTATTGGTATGCAAACCACGATACATAGAAAAGAAAAACACCACCACTCCCAAGCTGTCTCTACCAATACCACCAACTCCAGCATGCTCAGGATTACCCCTAGATGACCCATCTATATTGATTTTTAGCTCCCCCAGAGTAGGTGGACACCAAAAACCATCACGAGCCACCCTCTCACGCCCATGCCTATGATGCACACTGCCCAAATTTCTCCTATCCCCTGCAACAAGACCCAAGGCATTAATAACACCCAAGTCCCCAGGATGAACTGGCACAGACAAAGTCTCCTGCAGAGCCCCAAGAATTCGCCTCCAAATTTGCTCCAAGATCATTTTTTTCTCCAAGAAAATCCATCTATTGCGCTCCAACCAAACTTGCCAAACAATCAAACTAGGGCCAATGCTCCAAGCAATTTTAAGAAATGAGGTTTTGGCAGGAGATGATCCATGTATCCTCCAAAAATCATCCAAAGTAGAGACATGGCACACGATAAGCTCCAGAGATTCCACCAGTGATGCCAGATAGCCTTAGCAAAGGAACACTAAAAAAAGAGATGTGAGAGGCATTCTTCATGCTGACCACACAAAACACACATGGAGTGGCCCTGGAACCCCCGCTTCCAAAGATTGTCCCAAGTAAGACACTTACCTTGGACAACGAGCCAAGAGAAAAAATTACACTTAGGCCAAGCAAATTTATTCCAAACATGCTTCCACCAAGGAACCTCAGAGCTCCCAAAGACCTGTTTATCCAAAACCTGATAACCAGAGGCAACTGAAAATTTACCTCACAAATCTGGACCCCAAGCAAGCACATCTCTCCCAAGAAGAGAGTTGCAGGCGCGATCCAAAAGAATCTTAGCAAGCACTTGACGATCCTCCAAAACCCCCCCAAGAGGCCAATCCTGAGGGTCCTTCCACCTAGACATAGTAATCTGACTCAAAGAATGTTGAGATTTGAAGTCAGCCACATGACACCAACCCGCCTCCTCAAAAATCTGGCACAAGTCCTGAAGGTGGGGATGAGAAGACAAAATAGGGGGATGTCCATCCCAAGAGTCATGCCAGAAGAGAGCTTCCCGACCCCCATTACAAATCCAAAAAAGGCCCTGTTTCACAAGCTTGGCACCCCGTTTGAGGGTACTCCAGATCATAGAACCTTTCCCCTCCAGACTGAATCTTACAACCTCCATGCTTTCCACCGCACCCAAATATTTGAGGGTAAGAATTTTAGCCCACCACATATGTTGTTGTGAACACCAACGCCAATACAGCTTAGCAGCCAAGGCCTGCCCATTCAAATCAGTTCATCGTAGACCAAGACCCCCCTCCTGCTTTCGGCCTACAGACAACATCCCATTTCACCAAGCTCCACTTTCTATGAAGAAGGTTGCCAGACCACAGGAACTGACGAGACAGTCTCTCGAAATCTTGAATAAAACTTGATGGAGCAGAAAGAACAAAGCACCTATAAAGAGGGAGAGCCTGGATCACAGACTTTAGAAGAGTCACTCTTCCAGCTGAAGAAAGCCACCTGCAAGTCCAATGGCTGACCAATCTTCGAAACTTGTCAAGAGTCTCTTGCCAAAACCTTTTAGGGAGAGAACGAATGGCAAGAGGGATTCCAAGATAGAGAAAAGGAAGCGAACCGATCTGGAAACGAAGAATACTGCTCAATCTCCTTTGGATACCCTTAGGAGTATGGAAGAAGTAAATGAGAGACTTCCCCTCATTAATGCGCTGCCCAGAGGCCGCCAAGTAGCTGTCCAAAACATTGCGCCAGTTCAAAGCCTCCTCAACCCTTGCCCTACCCATCAAGGCAGTATCATCAACAAACTGAAGATGAGTCTGAGGAGGAAGATCATTTCCCCAATTCCAACCCTGAATCAAGCCACTTGCTACCTGAGCATGAATAAGCCTTCCCAGTCCCTCCGCAAGAAGGATGAATAAGTAGGGCGACAAAGGATCTCCTTGTCTGAGGCCTCTAGAAGCACCAAACAACTCAGTGGGCTCACCATTGAGAAGCACTGAGAAGGAGGAAGAAGTAACACAACTCCTAACCCAATCAATCCAATCACTAGCAAAGCCAAAAGCTCCAAGAATCTTGAATAGAAAGCTCCATTTAACGCGATCATATGCTTTTGCCATGTCCAACTTGATAAACATAGATTTTTCTTTTGAGGATTCCATAGAATGGATGGTCTCTGCTGCAATCACAACACCATCCATGATCTGTCTACCAGCAACAAAGCCCCCCTGCTCCTCAGATATTAACCCACCAAGCCAAGGTTTCAGCCTTTCAGCAATCAACTTAGTAATAATCTTATAAACAACATTACATAATGCAATAGGCTGAAAAAGATCCAAAGAATTAGCCCCCTCCTTCTTTGGAATGAGAGCTAAAAAAGTTGCATTCAGAGACTTCAACATTTGTTTATTCATGAAAGATTCCTTAACAACCTCTAAGAGGTCCAACTTAACCACCTCCCAAAACTCCTGAAAGAATTCAACAGGGAATCCATCAGGCCCCGGAGCTTTACCTTTCTTCATCTGGAACACAACGTTCTCAAGCTTCCAACAAGGTAATAGGAGAAAGCAGTGATTCATTCATTTCATTAGACACTAGCTGCGGGATACAATTCAAAATCCTTGTTTCAGCCTCCTCAGCTGGAGGCGAATCTTTAGAAAATAATGAAGAGAAATATCTAATGCATTCCGCAGAGATAGAAGCAGAAGAGGACAAAATTTCCCCATCAGACAACACAAGAGAAGAAATAACATTACCTTGCCTCCAGTCTTTAACTGAGTTGTGAAAAAAAGAAGTATTCCTATCACCAGCTTGGAGCCATTCAATCTGGGACTTTTGTTTCCAAAAAAATTCTTCTCTTAACTCTCATTCCTCTACCTCTTTTGTTGCAGCAATCTCAGACAAACTCAACTCTTCTGTTAGGCCTTGATCACGAATCTGCCTGGTGATTAAGTCCAAGTTATCCTGAGCCTTCTATTTTCCATGAAACAAATTACCAAAATGTTGCCTATTCCATCTTTTCAACTTGTATTTGACGTACTGTAACCTCTTTGAGAATGAGTACATAGCAGTGCCATAAGCTGGCTTCCCAAGATCCCACCAGCTAAAAATCATATCATGAAGAGACTCATCCCAGAGCCACATGAGTTGGAACTTGAAATTCTGTCTAGCACATCATTGAGGCACATCAACCACAAGCTTAATTGGCCAATGGTTGGAGCCTCGACAATCCAATATTTCAGAGCTAATCATCCACCTATCCCCCATCCAAAAACTAGACACCAAAAATCTATCTAGTCTTTCATAAATAGCAGCATCTCTAGTTCTCCTATTATTCCATGTGAAGACTCCATTAGTTGGCTTGACATCAACTAACCTCAAAAGAGTCATATTATCTTGCAAGAGCCTAGAGGAAGGCTCCAAACGAGCACTACCTCCTCTCTTCTCTTCTAAAGAAACGACAGCATTAAAATCCCCAGCCAGGATCCAAGGCAGGTAAGGATCCAAAGACCTCACATATCTAACATGATCCCACAACTGAGCTTTACCTTGGAAATCAATCAGAGCATATATATTAGAGAAAATAACTTTCTCCCCTGACTCTAAATGAGAAGCAACACAAGAAATCGAACTCTTACAGGAGATCCACCAAATTGGACTAACCTTCTGAGGATCCCAAAAACAAGCCACCCCACCGGAATTACCAAAAGCACCCACACATTGACATTGTCCATGACCCCAAATCTTAGAATCCATACCTAACATACTATCCACTAATAACTTAGTTTCATGTAAGAAAATCACATCCGGAGAATGAATACGAACCAAATCTCGAATAGACTTTTGTCGAGGGATGCTATTCATACCCCTCACATTCCAAGAAAGAACTAACATCGTTGGGGTTGGGAGAAGTGAGCATCAATAGTCTTCACCGAACCAGCCTCAACCAATGTCTCTCCAGTTAGCTTCACCTTTTCTTGGTCCTTTTTGTGACCAACCTTAACTGGTTTCTTAGGAATCCCTTTCTTAAAAGATTTTTGCTACACACCCAGAATATAGGAAGAAGACTTAATCTTACCTAAGTCCAAGCTACCTCGAACTTCCGAGCAAACCTTACCAGCACCAGAGGAGCCACTAGAATCAACAATCACCCCACTCCCCACACCCAGAGCCGGAGCGAAAGGAGATAGACCAAACACCATCTGAAGATCCTGGTCACCAAGCTGATCCAATCCAAGGATCACCGAAGGCTGTGCCTCAAACAACTCCTTAGAACCAGAGCCATCCTCCACCTGCATGCCAGCTGGAAACCCTTCCTCCTGAACTAACTCATCCAAAGCCTCAAATCTATTGAAAGTCTCCCCTTCCTGCCCATCCTTAAAAAGTCTCTTTTGACCCCGACCACGATTGCGAGGTTTAACTGCAACAAAACCATCTTTGTCCGCTGTCATTCCCTGCATGGGATCCTTACCCTTTTCCACCCTCGAATTAGATTGGGAACCCCAATTACTCGCACCTCCTGCACCAAAAGCCCGAGGACACCTCCGCTGCAGATGCCCGTATTCATGACATAACCGGCACCAAAAAGGAAACATTTCATAATCCAATGGCTGAGTCTAGGAATTAGAGCCAACAATCAAATCAATAGAATCGGGCAGAGGCTGACTCAAATCAATCTCGACACAAACCCTCACATAAGAAAAGATTCTCTTATCCAAAGTATGTTGAGAAGGACCAATAGGCTTACCCAACAATAAAGCAATCGATTGTAATATATCAGTTCGCCAACATTCAAGTGGCAATCGAGGAAGGCAAACCCAAACCGGGACCCTAGAAGGCAACTCTTCCGCCGAATTAAAGCCTACATGCCATGGTTTAATGAAAAGACCTACTCGGTTATAAAAATAAGGCCCCCCTTCAAATGCCCTATTTCGATCTAAAATGCACGAGAAATCTACCAGAAAGAAATTATTCGCAACCAATAGAACATCAAAGTCACCCTCTGGAGACCATGTCTTGCGGATCCAAGTGTCCAGGAAAGAAAGAGAAACCCTCATCCCCATAATTACAAATCAAAACATGCTTACTGTAGTAATCCAGATCTTCAGCTACCGCCTTCGATTGAATCACCAACACAGGACGTACATGAGCCCTTTCCAGGCATCCATTTATCTTATGCAATTTAAAGGTACTAGATTTTGTCAAACCCTCTCCAGACAAAGCCCCATTACCAACCTCCGTCATAGCAGCACCCCCCCGCACCTCTCCAATAGGTGGATTTCTTGCCATGCAAACCCTACACTAAAAAACTCCAGCCAAGAAGCCCCAAACCAAACCAGCCTACCTCACAGCCACCACAAGATTGCATGCAAAAGAAAATAAACAACGATAAACACCTCCCAACACCGGCAAACAACAAGAGCTCCACCCAGCCAGCAAAGCAATCAAAAGAGCAACCCTAGGAGAAGGAGATCGCTGTCTTTGGACAGCCCAACTTCAATTAAGTCTCCTGGCAATGTACCAAGGGCCAAAAGCTCACCCAAAGTTGATTTATTTAATCAAAGAGAGAACATTAGGATTTAATTAAATAAAGTTGATTTATTTAATTAAAGGAGGAATTTAGGATTTAATTAAATAAAGTTGATTTATTTAATTAAGGGAGGAATTTTGATGAATTAATTAAATAAAGATTATCCAATTAATTGGTTAGTAAAGAAATGATCAAGGAAGAATCGAAGTTAGTTAATCAGAATCGAGTGCATGATATCAATCAGGATATTTTGAGTGTCTACATTTTGCCACTCTTTGAAGCAATGTACTTTTTGCGTTGGTTCAAAGAATAATCTTGCCGAGATCAAAATTCAAAAAATTTCTAATTTTTTCAGATGCCCAATGAAAAGAAGTATATCGTACACTTCCCTCGAGATCGGTTTAAAAGTTTGATTTGAGGGTCGTATCCTCAATAAAGAGGTTCAAGATGGACATATGGATGGTTGCGATGATGATGCAAATGAGATGGTTTTAAGATGCTTAGAATAACCAATCTATATTATCCTAAACAACTAAAATGATGATGCAATGCATGAGATGGATGAAATGGATGATGTTATGATATGCTCTTTTTCTCTTTTCAGCATCTTTTCTATGTCTAATATGATGATGCAATATGTATGTATGTATGGATGATGTGATGATGCCTATATGATTATGCAATGGGTGTTTTATGCAAATGCATGGTTTATGAGATGCTTAGACTAATAGATCTATATTATGCAATCATGAAAATGTAATGCATGTGAATGATATGAATGATATTCAGCATGTTGACGGTTTGTGGATGCATGATGGCTGCATTGGTGATGTTTGGTTGACTGTCATGGTACCATGTTAACACAGAGAGAAGAAAGAAGAAATGAGATGATAAGAAGAGGATCCAACAAGTCCATGATCTGTCGAGACTTTATTAGCAATAATGATGTTGTTTTGCTTATCAGAGATTGGGATTTTAAAAGAGCTTACTTACCTTATGTTTGATAACACACATAGGTACGATGCATCAAGGTATAAAGAACCAGGATGGCATTGTACCTAGTGTGATGGACTTTGACTCGACAATCAGATAGGAGTATTCTTATTCACATCTTATGTACCGAAACCTTACTAGGATGTACTTCAGATATTTCAAACATCTCTAACCAAAACACGAAAAGGAAAAACCTAACAATGTAATAGTCAACAAGTTGTCCAAAACACCTTCCATCCACACCTACTAAACAAGTATTCGCCAAGGTTATATTACAAGAATATCCAACAAGCACAATAGAAAAAAGATAATGATCAATGCCCCATTCTCTAAATCGCTTTGATTATACATCATCGAGGTCACTGAATGAGTGCAATAAGATAAATCAAAAGAAAAGATCAAGCATCGTCAATGTTCTTCATACCTCTAGCCAAGACTAAACTATGGTGATGCTCCGGTGTTGATGTCCATTGTAGGAAGGATGCAGCCTAGGACATGATGTTATCAGATGATTTTGGGACTAACTGGATGATGGACTATTAGTACCAAGAGTTTACCAACTTTTTTACCTACTGACCTAGACTTGAGACCTTAACGTTTGAGTTTTCACTTTCAATTTGCTATACTTGTTTCCGATTGTTTCACCAAAGGTTGGGGTGATGATGATTTATTATGAGCCTGATGTTTACTAAGTGTGAAAGCCAGATGGATGGATAGATTTCTTTCAACTATTTGGATTTTATGCCTTTGAAATGTTTTGAGGTTGTTTTGGTATTTTCAAGATGTTTTACAACCTTTGATTTTCAAAAATTTCCAATGCGGTGTTTTATGAGATTTTGACCAAGAACCTAACCTTAAAGACTCATCCTAGGGGTCTAGGGGTTGATCATCAAAGATTTAAAATTTGCCTCTACGCTATACATGCAGACCACGAGTTCGACTAACACAACCTCATGGCCGATGAGAAATGAAAAATGGATCAATACCATTATGATCTGGCCCTAAAGGACTCCGACTCAAGTGTCTTGGGGGATGATCAAAGATCACCCTTGCCTACGTTCAAGGCTTAGAGATTCGTAGTTCGACAAGATGACTCTATTTTTGACTGAATTTTTGACTTGTTTTGGATTTTGATATGTTTCAAATGTTTTGGGTTTTTTTTATTTTTGACGCTTTTGGATTTTTGATATGTTTTTGAATGTTTTGGAATTTTTATTTTCTAATGTTTTTGGATTTTCAAATTCTATGAAGACTTCAAGAATATACACAAATCTGATCCAACGTAGGTAGAAGAATATGCCCCTAGCATGATGCTATAGACTACTCCGATATAAGCAGGACAAACTGACCTTAGGAATGGGACAAGTAGTACTAGGAGGGATCATGATACGAAGACATGATCAAGCTATGATGCAGACGCAAGTGAGTGATGGATGGAGATACAGAAGTGTGATGGATGAATGATGTAGAACAAGCTGAAGAGATCGTAATGGATGGAGAGTGCTTATTTACACAAGGCGTCTGATTGTCAAGTTTCCACCAAGGTACTTGCCCAAAGCACCACCAAAGTGGTTTTCACTAGAGGATGATTTTTTCTTTCATCAAGCTTTCAACTCTTTGATTTTTAAATTTTTTTATTTTTATATATTTTAGATTTTTGATTTATACCTTCAAGTTTAGGCATTTTTTTGATATGAGAGCTATTGATAGCTCCTTTACAAAGGTTCACCTTCAAGTGTAGATAGTTGATGTGTCTAACTCTAAAATTTTGTTACATGTGATGAAGGGTCCCAACCAATTAGGTTCAAACTTCCCTTGCTATCTAGATTTGGTACATTCTTTATGATTCTCCTCTCAATAATGAAAGCCTTTCGACTCTAATGGTCCTGACTCTTATCTTCTTGTTGTAGCTCCTTCGAGACAAATTCATAGACTTGTAGGTGATTCAAGGCATCCATGTACCACTCCATCTAGTAGTTCCAACTCATTCAATTGTGACACCTATCATTCTTCATCGATGAGATTCTACATTGATATTCTTAAGGATGGGAGCTCTATCTCAATAGGAAGGATAATCGATCCATAGACTAGAGAAAGGATTTGCAACCTATAGGCGTCCGTGATACTTGTTTGGTAGGCCCATATATGGGTTGAATTAGAATCGCTAATCATGACTAGCTTCATTGACTGCTTTCTTTTAGGATTTTCAAGATGGTTTTTTGTAGCCTCAAATTTCATTACTTCCTTGGGGTAGTATGAGAAAAGTGATGCCGATATTGAAATTTTGGTATATTCAACATCCTAATTTTTGAAAGGTGTCCCAAGCATCTAAGATAATGGCTTGAGGGACACCGTGAGTTTAGGTAAATTAGGTAGTTCGTGATGAACTTGGATATCCTCAGTTTCCTATGATATAGTCATGGGAATGGCCTCTACCCATTTTGTGAAGTACTTTGTGGCGGTGATAATGAACTTATGTCCACTAGACAAGGTGTGGGTGATTTTACCAATGAGATCAAGCCCCCATTGTGAAAAGGGCCAAGGTGTAATGATTGGTTGGAGCTCCTGAGCTGGTGCATGGATGAGATCCTCATGCTATTGACACAACACACATCTTCAAACATAGTCGTGAGCTTCTTTCTCCATTGTAGGCCAATAGTATCTAGTCTTTAGTAGTTTCTTAGCCAAGGTCATACCACTCAAATGTGACCCACAAATACCATTGTGTACCCTGGTTAAAGCAGTCAAAGCTTCCTCAAGATTAAGGCATCATAACAGGGTTCCCTCGATACTCCTACGATATAGGGTGTCACCTAAGATAACAAAACGGGATGACTTCTTGACAAATGTTCTTTTTTAGGTTTGGGGTGATATTGGTCGAGAGGAACCCTATTCTCAGGTAGGTGTATATATCATGATACCAGGGATCACCGAGACCAACGATTTCACACACAAATTCAAACTCTGGTACCTCGAATGCTGGTACGATAAGCTGCTCTACAAGGAATACTTGCTTAGGGGCGTTGTATGGGATATCCAATAGCGATCTGATTGTTGCCATAACATATATTTCTCTATTTTTTGCCCTTGGTATTTGTTCAAATGTGATGTCAATGAAGAATTATTTGAGGCTTTCCACCAGTTTCTTGTATGGGGTCAACTTATCATCCTTCGTTTGGTATTCATCATTGACCTGGTTGATGATAAGCTGCAAGTCTTCATAGACTTTGAGTGCCATGAACTACCACTGTACTACTATTCTAAGTCATATGACAAGATCCTCGTATTCTACAATATTTTTTGTGCAAGGAAAAGACAACTTATATGACTTTGGTATGCAATCTCCTTGTGGTGTAATGAAGAAGACTCCAACTCCTGACCCATGATGTGTGTAAGATCCATCAAAATATACTTTCTAGTGATCTATCTCACTTAGGTTAAAGATCGACTCATCAGGAAATTCTAATACCAATGGGTTCTCTGAGTATATCAGTGCCTCTTCCAGCTGGTCTACAATTACTTGTCCTTCAATGGCCTTCCATTCTACATACTCAATGTCGTGTTTTGTCAAGATCATAACCCATTTAGTTTTTCGCCCAGTGAACATTGCTTTAGAAAGTAGATACTTGAGAGGGTCCATCTTGGCAATGAGTTTTATCTAATGTTCCAACATATAGTGTTTGAATTTGTGTGCGGAAAACATGACTGCTAAGCAAGCCTTCTCAATGGATGTATAATTCAGCTCATGTCCCACCATGGTTCTAATGATGTAGTAAATAGCTCTCTCTTTCCCATTTTCATCATGTTGTGCTAAGAGAGTGCCAAGGTTTGTTGTTGTTGTTGATATATACATGATCAAGGGCTAGCCTAGAATTGGTGGCATTAGAACTAGTGGTGTGAGAAAGTACTCCTTGATTTTATTAAACGCCTGATCACATTTCTCGTCCTATTTGTATGCTACCCTCTTGTGGAGTAGATGAGAGTATGGGATAGCCTTATCTGCTAACTGTGATATAAACTGACGAATGGATTGGAGTCTCCCCTGCAAACCCCTTAACTGCTTCAATGTCCTTGGTGCCTCCATCTTGAGAATTGCTTTGACTTTGGCGTGGTCTACCTTGATTCCCTTCTTGGATACAATGTACCCTAGGAGCTTGCCTGATTGTACACTGAAGACACACTTCTTTGGATGAGTTTGACCTTGTATTCTTCCAGCCTATCAAAGATAGAGATTAATGTTGCTATGTGATCCCAATGCTTCTTTGATTTGGCCAATATATCATCCACATAGTCTTCCATAGTTTTGTAAATCATGTCATGGAAGATTAGTGTCATAGCTCTTTGATAGATAGCTCCTGCATTTTTCAACCCAAATGGCGTCATGTTCCAACAATATGTCCCTCATGGACAAGTGAAAGTTGTCTTGTGTTGGTCATTCTTAGCTATCATGATCTGATTGTACCCTGAGAATCCATCCATTAGTGATAGCATTTCATGCCCTGTTGTTTGATCCACAATCATGTCGATATTGGGAAGAGGGAAGTCATCTTTAGGAAATGCTTTGTTTCTAAAGGTCTCAAAATTCAGTGCAGATCTGAATGCCCCCAGTGGGCTTAGTGACTGGTACCAGGTTTGAAACCCATTCTTGATAATCAATTGGTCGTATGAAGCCAACATAAAGGAGCTTTTTTAATTCAAGTTTAACTAGTAATGTTATTTGTGGATGCATTTTCCTCAACTTTTTTCTTACTGGTTTCACCTCTGGATAGATATCTAGATGGCGAACCACAACTTATGGATCAAGGCCAGGCATGTTAGCGTAGGTCCATGTGAATTTTACCTTTCTTTCTCTTAGGAAAGCAGCTAGGAGTTCCTACTCTTCTATCAAGAGTGATTATGCATAGAAGGTGATAGAATTTAGCTTTGTGATCTCCACATGGTAGAGTATCCCGCAATCCCATGAATTCTGAGAGAGCCTCATCATTTTTTAATGTGTCTAAAATTGGTGGTCCTCGTTGGTCATAGTTGATGAGTTGGGGATAGACTAAGTCTAGCTCATGGGTTTGGTTGCTCAACTCAAAAGATAGGGTACTAATCATGAGAAGGGAGGAATCCTCGAAAGGAATCCTCGAATAGCATGGGTAGATCAATTATGGGGTCCTCATCACACACATCGGTTATGTCAAAGGTAAACCTGTGGATACCGGTAACTGAGGAGGAGCTTTGACTTTTCTAACTGGGGAACCTTTGCCAAGTATGGTTATTTTTGGAGGGGTACATCCAAAGCCAAGATTCTTTATTCGCTTCTTTAGAATGATAGGTTCTAGTAGGTCGTTATCATTTTTTCCAACCCTTTCATTTTTGTTATAGCCCCATCCTTGCATCATCTGTAGTCCTTTGTTGTTATCATCCATGGGAAGATCAGGCACAAGCCTTTCATCTTGGTATAGTAGAATTGATATGTCCTTTTCATCTACCACTTCCCATCTTAGGTCTCCCCAACATCTAAATTTGGAGGGGTTTGCTTTGAAGGTTTGAGATGAGGTGTTATTTAGATGTGGTTGCCATGAGATCTAGGAGATTGAGGTAACTCTCCTATTACAAAATCACTTTTCTTCATTTTGTAATCTCCACACCCAATGTCTTGGATAATGACTTTGACATCAAAGATGTCAGGAATGGTCGGTGTCTTTGTCTCAGAAGTGGAGGCTAAGGTAGATGGGTCTACATATGGGGTCGTAGGGCCTTCATCATTCTTTGGGACTTGAGGGATCTTGTAGTACTTGGCTTCCAGATTCTTGCAATAATAAAATGGATCAGTATCACCATGGATTGTGACCTCTTGATTTTGATAGGGAAACTTGACACATTGATGGAAGTTAGATGCGACAACTTGCATTCCATGGATCCATGGGTGGCCTAGGAGGATATTGTAAGGTAGTTCAAGATCAAGGACTTGGAATGTAGTTTCCATGATAGCTAGCCCTACTTGAATAGGGAGTTGAATAGTGCCTTGAGACACTCTTTCTTGATCATCATATGCCCTGATTGTAATACCTTTACCTTTTTCAATGACATCTTCAAAGAATCCCACCTTCTTTATTAGCTTGAGGGTACAAATATTTAGACCCACACCCCCATCCACCAAGACTCTTTTGACTTTATTCATATGGACCAAGACCTCAAGATGGAGTGCACAGTTATGAGATGGTTGAGTTGGGTAGTCCTGATTAGAAAAATGTTAGGAGATGCAGCGTGGTGATGCATCCAACCATAGGTTGGAACTGGTCTGCATCAAGATCCATTGGGACAAAGGATGTGGCTAATGCTTCTTCTAGGATTTTCCTATGTGTAGGTGAGATCTTTAGTAACTCCATGATGGAGATCTAAGCGGGGGTTCTTTTCAGCTGATCCAAGACATTATAACCACTGGGAACGGATTTCATATTAGAGGCAGGTGCCTTGGGTGGTTGTGATGGTCTGGGGATGGTAACTCTGCCACCACGTGTGGTGACTCCACAATCGGCTCTAGCCCCTTTGACGTTGACAACAGTGACCCATTCATCTAAAGACGCAACAACATGATCATAAACATGGTTTGTAACATTGTTATACTTTTCTTTTCCATGGTTGTTCACTTTGTTGTGATCTGGCATTGGATTCATGTATATCTTAAGATCCTAATTTCTGGCTGGTTGTTCAACGTTTATGGTTCTGTCATTGATAAGGTCTTGGATCAAATTTTTCAATCTCATACAACTGCCCATCGTGTGCCCCTTGATTTTATGAAAATCACAAAGGTGATTTTCGTTATACCATGGTGGTTTCACTTGGGCTCTTGATAATTCTCATAAACATGGATTTTAATGAGATTCTCTTGTACCTATTTTTTCATGACAAATTCGATTGATTCCCCAAGGGGTGTGTATTTTCGTTTGGGGGGATACTTGTTCTGTGGGGGTGGTCCCCCTTGATTATTCATATTATTGACCACTTGATTGTTGGGTTGTTGTGATACTACATTGGTTTGTGTGTTGCTTTGGTTATTCGCTTGCGGTTGTTGATATGGTTGTGTGTTTTTCCTTAGGGAACTGCTAATAACTTTGGCATCAACAACACCATCATTAGCGACATTCTTGTTCTTTGCCCAGGTGTGAGGTTTTTCATTGTAACTGGTTGATGGGCAGTTGTCTTGATAAGTAGGTGTTCCCCCTTGTGCGATAAGGGATCTTTCGATGTTGAGCACCTCGGGGATCAACTCGTCATATGTGGTGATGCATTGCATTTTTAGATGGAAGCACATGGTTCCTTCAAGATTAGCAATGATAGTACAAATTTGTTGTTCTTCTAGCATGGTCCACTTGCTCCTGTTGGCCTTGGATCGCCATCTTTGTAAGAAAGATGTGAATGTTTCCCCCTTAGCTTGTTTGAGAGCAGACAATTCTTCTAGACTCATGTCCATGCCTATGTTGAATGTGTAGTTCTGTATGAATGCATCCACAATTTCTTGGAACTTTTTGATTCTGGGAGGAAGGCGAGAGAACCATTCCATCACTGGTCCAACCAAACTCTAAGGGAATAGTTGCATTAGATAAGTGTCGTCGTATGGAATTTCCATTTAGTGAACATGAAATTTCCTGATGTGATCTTTAGGGTTACCTGTCCCACGATATTTGTCAAATTTAGGTATCTCGAAACCTTTTGGGAATGGAACCATCGCAATGCTTCTGTCAAATGGATAAGGGCACAAATTGCTTGTTGTTTTCATTGTCTTCCCTAATTGGAGATCTAGCACTTGTTGTGAGAGCAATTTGATTTGTGCAGATACATCATTTTGTGGATCGGGTGGTGGGATGAATGTGTTTTGGGATGGTTTAATCATTTGAGTGGCGGGTGGGTTGCTTTGTGTGTTCGTGGGAGGTGGTTGCATGCTTTGTTGTGCGACCAATGCTTGTTGGTATGCCTGCAATTGCTGCTATTCCAACAACGCTTGTTGTTGTGCCAACAATGCTTATTGTTGGGCTAGTAGTTGAGCTGCTTCTTGTTGTTCTTGGTATTATTGGAAAGCTTGTTGATAGTCTTTTTGTTGAGCCGCTTGTTGTTTTGCCTGGTATTGTGCTTGTGCTTGAGCTTGCCGCACTTGATATTGAGTTTGCACCTGAGCTTGAGCTTGTTGAGCAACTTGTGTGACCTGTGCAACTTGGACAACTTGTACAACTTGTGCAGCTTGTCGTTGTTGCAATAAAGCTTGGGTTTGGGCAGCTTGTTGTGCTTGTTGTGTGGCTTGTTGTGTCTGCACTTGTTGGGTAGCTAGTTGTGCATCTTGTGAAGCTTGTTGATTTTAAAATTGTTGAAGTTTCATTTGATAGGCTTGTTGGGCAGCTTGCAGTGTGATACTATATTAGTTTGCCATGTTTGGTTTTGGTGGTGGAGATGAAGGATTTGGAATGGTGTGAGATGTTGTGATGAGAGTTTTTGACGTGGTTGTTAAGGTGCAGTTGGATTGATGATAGGGGGTTGTGTGATAGATGGTGCAATTGTTATGCTAGGTCCTTGGGAGACCACATTTATAGATGGTGCAACGATTGATTGTGTTGTTTGGATTGGCGCCTCTTGGTGTTGTGATATCGGTGGCATGATCGAAGGATTTGGTATGTTGATTTTATTTATGACTGGATTTGTTTTGTTTCAGTTGATTGAGGATTGGTAAAGAGGGTTTCCCTAAACTGAGAATTGGTGTGGATGTCAATGGTAGAGGGGGAAATGGTGGGAAGATGGGTGGTGTGTTTCCTTGTGAAAGTGATGATGAGGGATCGAAGATTCCCCCTTGTCCAAATAGTCCCCCTTCTCCTTGTGAGGTCATGGGGAGAGAGACTTGTGTGTTAAGGGGATATGCTAGTGTTGCAAAGAAAGTGGATGGACTGTTAGTGTCATGAAAGACGAGTGGAATGTATGGGTGTTTTAGATCTTGAGGGATGGTATTTGGTTGACCGAAGATGGTGTTTGCATCCAAGTCTTGGTTGTTTACAAGGGGATGTGTTTGAAGAGCATGAAGCAATGAACTCCCCTTGGTAACTATGGGTTGACTTGGAGCATGAAATGAGATTGGTTGTGGGATGGGTTAAATGATGCTTTGGAAGGAAGGTGTAAATGAGACTGGTGGCATAATCTCAAGAGGTTTCTCCACAATACTGTTTACATCATAGTTAGAAGGGAGTTTAGCCTGTTCTTTAGCCAATCCCAACATGTATTGTGAAGGATTAAGTCTCATCATTGTGTTGAGAATTTTGTGATTTTCAGGATTTTGGACCATTTCTATGATTTCATCTTGAGTCATTCCTAGGACATTGTTGGTAATATCCTCCACTTGCCAACCTCCCTCTTGAAGATCTTGTGGTAGTTGAGGAAGGTTGAGTGGGGGATTGCTAGATCCGATGGGGTTGATTTATAGTGCAATTTGAATCAAGTCACTTGAAGTGGATGTTTCTTTGTTTGTTTCCATGTTCTTCTTGTGTTGAGATCTAGTTTGGACCATAAAATAAGGATCAATTTTTAGGATTATGGGAGGTGAACCTCTAACTCCTTAGATTGGTCTAAACTTTAGGTACAAAAAAGAAAGTCTAAGATGTTAAGGATCAAAGGGTGGTGATGAGATAAATGAAAGATGGATGATATGAATGATTGAACTCTTAAGAAACCTTGAAGGAGATACTAGACTTTAAGACTTTTTGATTTTGGATTTTGGATTTGATTTGTATTTGATTTTGATTTGATTTGGATTTGATAATGAGCTCATAAACTCCAAGAGGTTAGATGTTGTCTTGGAATAAACTTGTCCACAAAATGATATTTTAACTAAGTGTATGAAGAAGGATGCATCCACACACACTTAGTCAAACAAGATGATTTTGATTTGATTTAAAGGATTTTCCAAAAGTCTAGTATGAAGGATTTTTTCCAAGGTTCTAAGAGTTGTTTGTGAGATGGGTTTTGATTCATGTTTTGAAATGGATGAAACTGTTGATTTTGATCCTAAGTGAACTTAAAGAGACTCTTGTTTACAAGACCTTGGTATTGAAGAACATGCTATACTTCCAAGAACTTGTTAACCCTACAAAATGAGATACTCAAAATGTTGAAAGAGACTTGAATTTTGACAATAATAGAACGAATATAAATTGGGATTGTCCTTTGATGCATGTTTGTAAAAGTTATAGAGCAATCTTTCTCTAACTTGATAAAGCATAGACTGACGTTTCTTGAGATTGCTTGGACTAAGACGTTTTTGATGATTGATGGAATTTGGTTTTGGCATTTTGATCTTGCGAGAAATCATTTGAGAAAACACATGTGTGGGGTTCAATTTGTCTTTTATCTTTGCTTAATGAGTTCTTTTTACCACAAACACTTTCTTGCTTAGCTTTTCAAATAAATGTCTGTCTCAATTTCCTTTCATCCCACAAAGCCCATTATGTGGAAATCAAGAAAATCATGGCAATAGTTCCCTAATGTTGACTTTAGAGAGCAAATTGAGATATAAATCCAAATACTTAGAATCCTCTAAGGATGAAATCCCTAGGGACAAGCAGTAGCACTTGGATTTTTCAAAGGTATTTGCTCCTTCTAAAGGTTTGAAATTTTATGACCTTGTTGAATGTTTGTTTTCAAGATTTTGGATCCAAGCAACGTGTTTAACTAACTCAAAGATTGCACAATCCTAGGATGGAAAAGAAAATATTTGTTGAATTCCCACTTGGATAAATCTAGCTGCGCTTATTCAAAGTGGATGACTAGAAGCTTGACCACACTAGCTCCCCTCCATGGCACTCACTTCTATAGGTCAGCCAATCTTTAGTTCTCTTGAATCTCCCATGAAAAACTTTTCATCTCTACAAAGAACCACAAATATGTGGGCCAACTCCGGACGTCCGACCTCCTGACGCTAATAAATATTGGGATTTTGGATTCTAAACAAAGGTTCATAGTAAGGGCATCCAGTTTAGGGGGTGCAATGATAAACTCCTTGTGAGAGATCTCCCAACCCTTAGAACAAGGGATTTACACATCATAAAGATACTGGGGGAGAGTTATCATGTACCACTTCCCATTGTTTACAATTTTCAAAGCGACCACAAATTTACATAGCGGTTTGGAAGAGCTTGGCTTATGCTCGTTACCACCTGGGTCGTTCCTTTGGGGTGAGTACTTTTTCCCACCAAGGTAGGCCCTCTAAAGGTAAACAATATTTGTTTGCATGAACAACGAGAGAACACACACAATGTCCTTTCTCACACTAGCAAGATTTTGTTCAATTTTAAGAGCCCAAATTTGAAATGTGGAGGCAATCTTTTTGACAACCCAATATCACTAAAATGCTTTTGATTCTCAAGATCGTCGTGAAGCACGAGAGAAGTGCATACACATTCCAATGGTATTAGTTTGTAAAAAGGATTACAAAACAAGATAAGCACATGTTCATTTTAGACCTCAAAAGTAGTAAATGGGTTCTTTTTATAGCACCAAATTTGAGTGTTTGAAGTTATTTGTTCAATTCTTAAGACCCCAAATCAAATCTAGTGAGTTTCTAATGTTCTTTTTAACCCTTTGTAAAAAAGAAAGCTTGTGTGTGTTCTTTTTAAAATCCAAAAAGAAGTGAGTTGTCCTAAAACATAAAACAACAACAGGAATGAAAGCCCTAGGATATTACAATAAGCATTGGAAAATGCTCTTTTCAAATTCAATGTCCACTTTTCCAACTTAAAATTTGCCTTTTATTTGATTCCCATGTGAGAGAAACTATCGTTGATGCCAACCTGCAAACATCATTAGTACTTTCAGATATGTCTTTGACAATGTATAAAGAATCTACAAAATAGAAAGATACAAATCAATCCCCCTGAATTTTAAATTTTTGCAAATAAAGATGTATGCACTAAAACAGAGAGCATATGCGCTGAAATATGAGATAAATGTGTTGGTTTGGGCTATGGATGTGTTATAACAGGGCTTTGATGCACCAAAAGTCACCACCAGCGCGCTGAAACAGACAATGGATGCACTGCATCGGAATTCACGAACAGACCTGTTGACAAAACTTGCAAGAAAAAAAGTATTAAAAATGGGGCTAAGCCCCACGGTGGGTGCCAAAATATGAACGCTTTAGCCTAGACCTATTCAAACATGGACAAATAAACAAGTATTAGTCCTCAAACAAGTTTAAACCAAACATTCCCCATGAAATTCATTCAAACACAAGAACATGAAATCAAATGAACTACTAATGAAATTCTATTCTAAATGCTCAAACTAGCATCCCATGGGGGAATTGGTGCTTCTTTGATATGGAAAGAAGTCGTTTCCCAATTCCTTGATAAGTTTGATGATAGATGTGATTCTTGAAACAAAATTCCAATAACCTAGCTATGGATGATGAATTCTATGCTAACTTGGATGAAAATATGGATGGAATTGGATAATGAACTTGCATAAAAATCTGGATAATTGTGGATTCAAATGCCTATAATGTATTTGTATGAAGTTGTGTCCTCAAATCAATAGAGAAGGCCTCTATTTATAATGAAGAAGAGTTGAAGAATGAAGAATAGGATGAATGCGAGATTAAAGAAGGAACCAATGGCATTGTGCCACTTATCAATATGCTAATGAAGGAGAGTGGAACACATTTTGAACAATGTGCATGTTAAATGCATGTAGGCAAAATTTGAATTTGAAGAGGTGACTTGTGTAAGGAGAGGTGTAAGAGGAATTAATGCCAAGTTGGCTCAAGGAGAGGACATGTAAGAGCCTTTAATGCCAAGTTGGAGGACAAAAGTCCTTTGGGAGGGAGAATTCAAATAAGTGGAATATTCCAAGAATATACCATATTTGAATGAAAATAGGGTGATTAGTAAATTAAATAAATTGATTTACATGTGCAACTTGCAAAAGCTAGAGAAATGGAGGGTTAGTGTTAGGAGTTAATTAATCTAGGATTAACTAATTTAGATGAAATTAGTTTATTGTGACATTTAATTTAAATGCTTGAATTTATTTAAATCAAATGAGAGAATATTGGAACATTAGTGATTTAATTAAATAAAATGATTTATTCAATTAAATGAAGAACATTAGGATTTAATTAAATAAAGTTGATTTATTTAATCAAAGAGAGAACATTAGGATTTAATTAAATAAAGCTGCTTTATTTAATCAAAGAGAGAACATTAGGATTTAATTAAATAAAGTTGATTTATTTAATCAAAGAGAGAACATTGGGATTTAATTAAATAAAGCTGATTTATTTAATCAAAGAGAGAACATTAGGATTTAATTAAATAAAGTTGATTTATTTAATTAAAGGAGGAATTTAGGATTTAATTAAATAAAGTTGATTTATTTAATTAAAGGAGGAATTTTGATGAATTAATTAAATACAGATTATCCAATTAATTGGTTAGTGTGTGTGTGTGTGTGAAATGTGGGAAAGTAAATACATCAACACAAACCTTAATGAAACGAATTATATCAAAGATTTGAACCAAGTAAACTACTTTATTTTGCAATTAAACAAATATTTTAAGAACGTCTCATTGTCCTCTATTCCTAAGGATTTATTAAACCATTTGGCCCTCATATTTTTGTGTGCACAATGGTTGTTAAAATGACGACTTAGGAAATGAGATAATATTCAACATGCAAGCCAATTAAATTCCTACATGACAATACGATGGAAAGGATAATGGATACTATAATGAATGGATGATGGTGTTAAATTATACAATGTAAATGCTATGATATGAAACTAGGATGATACTCCATATGCTCAAATGCTAACTATGAATATGCTTATCTAAAATGCAACTATGATGCAAAGTGGGATATAAAATGCAACTATGAAGCAAAGTATTATTCTAAGATTTAACTATGATGCAAAACATGATATGAAATGTAACTATAAGACTCCAAAATGCTCCAATGCTCAAATGACATTCTTGCATAATAACTCTATTCAAAAGTGGATGCAAAATACAATGCCAAAGGGTCATATTTATAGCCTAGTTTTCCAAGCATCTTGTGAGGTGGCAATGATCGACGGTCCAGATTCAAACAAGAAGGATGAATAGTGAAGATGAAGAGAATCAAGAAGTTGTCCCCTTGACCAAAGACAACATGCCAAATGGATGGAGGAATCTCTTGAACAATAGGCAACATGCCAAATGAATGGAAGAATCAAGTGTGGGAAGAAAAGACCATGTGTTTGAAAATTGGTTGAAGACATGTGTGAGGAATAAGCCATGTGTTTGAAAATAATTCTAATTTAAATATTAGAATTATTTAATTTAATGTGACCTTGGTGAGGTGGCACAAAAAGTTGTAGACATGTGCTTGAATTCCTAATCGAGATTAGTGAAACTTAATTAAATAAAACAAGCTTATGAAAATTTATTTATTTAATTAAATTAGAAGAATATGATTTTATATTTGGAGAATTAGAGAAGGGTGAACAATATAAATAAACTGAGAACTTATTTATACATAGTCGAAATATTAATTAAATAACTAGTATTTAATTAATTAGATGTCATGACCGATTTTAGGTGTATACATTTTGCCCCTCTTTGAAGTAATGTGTTTACACGTTGCTTCAAAGAAAAAATTGATACTGACGCTCAGATTTTTTTCGATGCCCCAAACATTGATTTTTTGGATATTGACGGATATATGCCCCCTTCGGGAGATAAATTGGTGAATTTTAGAATTTTTAAGATTTTTTTAGAATTTTTGAAAAAAATTAGGATTTTCTGACGATTTGATGGTGATCTCAAAATTTTATGCTTCAAAAATGATTTATCTCCCAAAAAAAGATGTAGAAGCCAGCAGGTGATAATCTGATTAATTAAGGGGTTGTTTTACTTTTATTTTTATTAGTTGGTTTCATTAGAGGGTTCCTTTGTCCTGAACGCAGGTCAAAGGGACTCTCAGTTGGATGGGGCAGGATCTTAGAGAGCATGATTGTGCATGGGATGATATATGAATGGGGTTGTTGTATGTTAGCCCATCTTTACCATGATTTGCACCAAGTGGTCTACTTTCGAGGAGCCAACCTATCCGTGGGGGTCACGTTGCTCCAGGTCTAGGCTTGGGAGCATATAGCAGTCAGTTAGCCCATGGGGGGCAGATAGAGGCTAGCCATGAGGCCCTATGTTCACATCTATGCAGGTCAACTTACTCAACTTAGGCTAGGCAAGTTGGAGTATTGGAGGAGGGCGCTAGGTGATTTGGAGGCAGTTGTGTGGAGGCACTATGTTGATTGTGAGAAATGGCTCGAGGAGGACACAAAGCTGCCATATTTGTTTCAGTCGATATATCTGATTGGTTAGACTCACTTCATCATTGAGAGATTCATGGTACTAAGAGTTCTGAGACAGTATAGTCAAGTTTAGCCCATGCCCTAGGGGGTAGCCCATTATGCACGACAATGACATGATGCGAAAAAGTGGGGGTCATGTTTGTCTTATGATGTAACTGTCGAGCATTATCAGGCATTATCCGCCATAATTTGGGAGGTGCATCTAGAGATCACCGATGCACCAATATCAATGGATTATGCCATGTACATGCTTATGCATCCGTTCCCACGGATCATGATTCCAAATGAGCCTGCACCATTGTTAGCGGAGGGGGAGGCAAGAGGTCATGGGCAGAGGTGACAGAGAGGGGAGGTGAAGGAGGAGCAGGGTGAGGAGGAGGAGCAGTGGGAGGAGGAGGAGAGAAACGATGATGGTGATGATGAGGAGAGTGATGGGGGAGATGATAGGGGTGGCGGAGGTCCAGGGCCAAATGTTGGTGAGCTGAGAGTGCCTCGTAAGAGGCAACATGTGGAGGTTTGATTACCCTCACCTCAGTAGCAAACACAAATTGTTGCACTCTAGGTATAGGTTGAAACCTAACAGGGTTAGCTAGAGTAGGTACAGGCTCTCCTTACGCAAACACAGGGGCAGGTGTAGACTCTGATAGCTGAGAGAGATGTTGCTAGGCAATAGGTGTAGTAGGTACATGGACAACTTGCACAGGTACAGGCCCAGGGATAGGTGCAATGACAGATGTAGGGGAAAATTGTGACGTTGACTACCGAGAGGGATGCCTTGAGACAGCAGGCAGAGCAGGCTGAGTTCATCACAGAGAGGCTACAATAGGCTGTGGTAGTTGTCGGTACCTCATATTATTTCAGAGAGGTTCATTGTTTTGCACAGGAGCCCGAGTTCTATAGGGGCCGATATCATGATGTGGTTCCTCTAGAGCAGCGAGAGCTTTGCTCAGTCTCAATCAGGGAGATCTCAGTCTTAGACTATTAGCATGGGTGTTACGTAACCATTGCCTTGAGATTAGAGAGATACTGGTGCGGGTTTGTCAGGTGGAGGGGGAGGTACTAGTCCCAGGATGCAAACACCATCTGGGGGGAGCATGACACAACTCCAATTATGATTTTTTGATGTATTCCTTGACATGTATACAATTTTTATTCAGTTGAGACATTGATGATATTCTTCTTGTTGTCAGAATTTATGATACACTGCCATTTTTGATATTGATATATCTCTTCATACCTTTGGATATCCTTGTACATTTTGACATTATGACTTTGAGGTTATATGCTATGCAGGGATGATTATGATCTATGTGCTTATATGATGTTATATGATGATGGATGGCTTTGATGCATTTAATTCCCATGTTATGATGATGATATGCTATGGATGCATTTAATTTTTGTGTTATGATGATGATCTTGATGGGATGATATGCTATGGATGAAAATGATGATGTAACTGATGTGTTATGATTCTATGATGATTTATGAATGATGACTATATGATGCATGTGATGGATTTTATTATGTCAATGATATGTAATGTATTTGATGTTTTTATTCTTTTCTGATGTAAATAAATAATGCAATGAATGGATGAATGTTATATGAAATGATCATACGATGGTACCTAATTCTATGTGTTTATGATGTTTATGTGATGATAATGGATGATCCTATCTATGTGATGATGATGGATGATCCTATATGCTTTATGGTTTTATGCAAATGATTTTTTATGCTATGTGATGATTATGTGATGTATGCAAGAATGATATGATAATGTGTGATCATGTGATATGCTTTATGGATTTATGCAAATGATACATTATACTATGTGAGATGGATTTGATTATGCCAATGAGATGTGATGATATGTGATGATCATATTGATTATGTATGGATGTAATGATAATGGGATGTAATGATTATATGTATAATGTATGATGTTTTGTAATGATATAACTATGTGATGTAAATAATCATGTAATGCTTCAAAACTTCTAGGGTCTTAAGCTTAAATGAGTGAATCTATCCAACTTCAAAGAGTCATGGGAAGGTCGTCATCCATTGATTCTTTGTTAAGTTAAGCTTCACAAAACCTAACATATTTCTCAATTCTTTTGGAAATTTGAAGAGACTCACTCATTTAAGCTTAGTGAACCACTATATGAAATGATTTTGATTATGTAAATGAGATGTAATGCACGTCTTTTCATGTTTTCTGATGCAAATATTATGATGTGATGCAGGGATGGATGAATGACGTGATAATTTTTTCTAATGTATGCAACTGATGTGCAACTAAATGAGAATTTTTCCTAATCTATGCAAATGATGATGCAACTGATGTGCAACTAAATGAGAATGATGTGTTTTTGGTTAATGTTAAGTGTACTCAATCCATTGATAATAGAGATAACATCTTTATGAAATTGTCGCTGCTTTGGAAACTCTTATAGATACATATGCAAACTAACATGGATGCAATCTACTCATAACCATGCAGATCTCATATGCAAAAGTTGTCATTTGTAACAACCAATTTGTCGTGCTTTTTATCATCATTGGGCCTTTAAAATGTTGAAAGTGAGTATAAGCATCGATGACATATTTAGACTATGATGACTTGAGTACTACTTCCATGATTTTGATAGTGCAAGTTAACACAAGCATCTAAGTATAATTAAATCGAGATGACTTGAGTATTGCTTGCATAAGCAGACAAGAGTTAACCATTTTCCTATGCAAATTTGGAATGTCATTAGTGATACTTTGTAGAGCACGTCCTGTGACAATTTCCATAGTAATAATGATCAACTCACAGACAACAGACAAAGAAAAATCATACTCCTTCCTAGCTCCTCTAGTGAGATACATCATCGAGGTGCTCCAGAGATATGATAGAAAAAATCAAAGTACAACAATTGAACATTTGTGTGACGTGATAAACCCATGAGTCAAAAGGAACATCATCCATTTGAAGCGTGCTTTTGGTTTGATTGATTTGGTTGTTTTGATTTTGGATGGTTGATGTGTTTTTTATGGTGTTTGATGTTCAAATTCATGTTTGTTGTGTTTGTCCTACAATTGTTTGTCTGTTGGTTTAAGCTCAAAGTTTATTGCCCCTAGTGAGTTCAGGATTTTTCCCCCAGTCTAGGGTGAGACACGACTGCGATGCTAGGATATGTACATGAAGCTTTTGGATGATAGGCAGATGGATGGTGAAAGTGAAATGGTCGGCATGCTCAAATAGATGGAAAAGCTAACCTATCATAAATAGTGCCTATTGCCAAGTTTTCACTACTTATTTTTATTGCACTTTTTTAGATTTTTTGATTTTTAACTTTTTTTGTATTTGTTTCTCTTTTTTGATTTTTTTGGATTTTGGATTTTTTTTTGGTTACCAAGATGCCTATTTGCTAGGTTTTCATCAAAGCAACCATTTTTTCAGGACTTTTTCTAATGTTTTTATATTTTTTCAAGACTTTTAACGATGCACTGGATGATTCAAGTGTAGAATTTCTTAAGATGTAGGTTGTTGAGAGGTTCATCAAACAAATCCCCTTTTGGTGTGGACAAATGATATGCTCCTAATCCAAAGGCTGAGACAATGACAAAGGGACCTAGCCAATTTGGTTCAAATTTCCCCTTCTTCTCTTGATCTTGTTGGTTACGGGGATTTTCTTTCAGGACCAAATCACCAACTTGAAATGTTCTAGGCTTGACTCTGTGATTGTAACTTCTGGATATTCTCTACTAATAGGCTTTTAGGTGATCCACTGCATCTTGATGACGTTCATCTAAGAGTCCCAATTCCTGTAACCTAGACACTCTGTAATCCTCATTTGATATGATCCCTTTCAGTGATACCTGAAGTGATGGTATTTCCACCTCAATGGGTAGAATAGCCTATGATCCATAGACTAGAGCGTAGGGTGTATCTCCTGTCGGGGTTCAGATACTAGTTCTATAAGCCCACAGAGTAGGGTTCAATTGAATGTGCCAATCTCGTCCAGCATCGTTGACGGTTTTCTTCAATATTTTCAGGATAGTTTTGTTTGAGGCCTTTTCTTGGCCATTCCCTTGAGGGTAGTAGGGTGTAGAAAACTGATGTTGTATGTGAAACCTCTCACAAATTTCTTCCACATCCTGATTTTTGAAGGTTTTGTCATTTTCCGTGATAATGGATTGAGAGATGCCATACTGACAAATGATGTAGTTCAGGATGAAGGATGAGATTTGTTTTCCTATGATGATGGTTAGAGGGACAACTTCGATCCACTTTATGAAATACTCTGTGGCTGTGATAATGAACTTGTGTACATTTGATGAAGATGAATGAATCTTCCCCACGAGGTCCAATCCCCACTGACAAAAGGGCCATGTTGATGCAAAAGGTTGAAGTTCCTGTGTTGGTGCGTGGCTGAGATTTCCATGAATCTTACACTTTTGGCATTTCTTGATGAATTGAAAAAAATCCCTCTCCATAGTCGGCCAGTAATATCCCAAACAGAGGAGTTTCTTGGATAAGGTTAAACCACTCAAATGAGTTCCACAAACACCTTCATGAACCTCCCGTAAAATTGTTTTAGACTCGTCACGTTCCATACATCAGAGGAGAGTTCCGTCAAGACCTCATCGATAAAGGACATCCGTGATAAGGGTATGTCGGGCATCTTGACGAATGAAGTTTTGTTTTTGATTGCAAAACAAGTCAGGAGGGAGAGTATTGTCTTTCAGGTACATATAGATTTTCCCATAGAGGGAAGTGTCAGCCTTAGTTAGATGGTAGACAACTTGGGATTTAGGATTGTCATAGGATGGGTTGAATATTTGTTCCACCATGAACTCGTAACAGTCTCGTTTCTCTAGAATTTGCAAGAGAGAAGCAATGGTTGCCATGGCATCAACAACTTTGTTTTCGCTTCGAGGAATCTACTCAAATCTTATTTCCACAAAGTAATTTTTGAAGTCATCAACTATTCTTTTATAAGGCATCAACTTGCCATCCTTTGTTTGATAATTATCATTTACCTGATTAATGACTAGTTGTGAATCCCCATAGACATGTAACTTTGTGATCTTCCACTCGACTACTACTTTAATTCCAATGATCAAGGCTTTGTTTTTGGCTATGTTGTTGGTGCAAGGAAACATTAGTCTATAGGATTTGGTAATGGTATGTCCTTGTGGCGAGATAAACAAAATTTTGGCACCTGATCCATGGTGTGTATAAAAGCCATCAAAGTACAAGATCCATTTTTGTGTGGATACCATTAAGACATCAGCATCTGGAAACTCAATGTTCATTGGATGATTGTCTTGCAATGGTGCTTCAGCTAACTGATCGGTGATTTCTTTTCCTTTGATTGCCTTCCTATCAACATATGGATGTCAAATTCATTCAGCATCATGACCCACTTAGTTAGTCTTCCAGTTAGATTAGCTTTGCTAAGAAGGTATTTCACTGGATCTATCTTGGCTATCAATTTGATGGAATGGGTGAGCATGTAGTGTCGTAACAGTTGGGTAGCAAACACTACTGCTAGACAAGCCTTTTCAATGAAGGTGTAATTGATCTCATAGCCATTTAAGGTTTTGTTGATATAATAGATTGCCCTTTCTTTTCATGTTGAATCCTCTTGTGCCAACAAGGCTCCCAATGATATCTTAGTTGTTGCTATGTACAATAAAAGTGACTTCCCTTCTACTAGTGGTATTAAGACAGATGGACTCATCAGATATTGTTTTAATTGATTGAAGGCTCCTTCACATTTCTCATCCCATCAGAAAGATACATTATTATGTAGCAAATGAGTGAAAGGATGAGTCTTGTCTGCCAGTTGTGAGATAAATCTTCTGATTGATTGGAATCTCCCTTGCAAAGATCATAGCCGACTGATGTTCTTGGGTGGTGACATCTCCATGATGGCCTTGATTTTTGCAGGATCTACCTCAATGCCATTTTCTGAAACTATATATCCCAAGAGTTTGGCTGAAGTTACCCCAAACACACACTTCTTTGGGTTTAGTCGTACATTGAACTTTTCTAGTTTGGTGAAGATTTTTCCAGGATCTCTAGGTTTCCTTCTCTGGTGTATGATGTGTCTAAAAAATTGTCCATATAGTCTTCCATGAAGGTATGCATCATATCATGAAAGATTGTCCTCATGGCACACTGATAAGTGGCTCTTGCGTTCTTCAACCCAAATGGCATGACATTCCAACAAAAAGTTCCCCACAGACATGTGAAGTTTGTTTTATCTTGATCCTCAGGTGCAATTTTGATTTTATCATAGCCAAAAAAACCATCCATGAGTGAAAACATGCCATGTCCTGCTACTAGGTCCATAATGATATCAATGTTGGGTAAGGGAAAGTCATCTTTTGGGCAAGCTTTGTTGAGATCCCTGAAATCCGTGCATATCCTAATGCTCTTTTCTGGCTTTGAAACATGAATAATGTTTGATATCCATTCGGCATAGTCAATTGGTCTAATGAACCCAACATCCAATAACTTCTTTAGTTCTGCTTTTACCAATATGGCAATATGTAGATGCATTTTCCTTAACTTTTGCTTGACCAATTTTACCCCTACTGGTAGTGATAAATGATGCATGATGAGTTTTGGATCAATCCCTGGCATGTCGGCATATGACCAAGCAAAATTAACTTGTCTTTCTGTGAAGAATTTGATGAAGTTTGGTTTTTCTTGTTTTGTCAAGGATTTTTCTAGATGGACAGTCTTTACTGTTTCTTCATTGCCAATATTGATAGACTAAGTGGGTTCAATCAATACTTTAGATCATTCCTAAAAGTGCTTGGGGGGTGTGTCAAATCTTCCATCCTTCAGTGCCTCATAGAGGTTTTCGCCATTGGATACACTCTTTATTTTTACTTTTTTTGGATCTGATACTGCCACTGAATGGTTTTCACCATCAGATCTATTTCCTGTATTATTCATTTTGTAGCTGGAAAATTTGACACTGTCCTGGTTGGAAGCTTCGTTATGATGTTAAATGGTGGAATCTATTTCGGGATTGGCAGAATAGAGGAAGTTGACAATGGCCTCATCATTTGAAAAGATGGGGATATAAGATGGCTCAGTTTGATCCCAATCTATGAGTTCAGGATTTACGAGGGGTAAGGGATTGTTGGATTGGTTAAGGTCAAATGCAGTAAGGGTCATGATGGTAATGTCTTCGAATTGTCCAATAGCGAAATCAATGTCTCTAAGGTAACTCTCCTCTGAATTATTTGTTTCGCTCCGAGTCTGATCATCTCCACTAGAATCACCAATATGGTTTGATCCTATTTCGAGTGGTCTATAACTTGAACTTTGACCCTCCTCATGTATGGGTGTATACTTTTGTACCACATCAATTTCCTTATTGTGACAAGACTCTTCAGATAGTAAATCCCACTCATATGCATTGGAATCAATTTCATGATCATCACTAGCTTGTAGTTGTAGGATTCTTTCAACAACTTATTGTCAGGCTTCTTCTCTTGATTCTTCTCTATACCCCAATCATGTTTTATCCTTGGCTTGCATTGTGATAGGTTGTATTGGTTCTGTGATGCCTTCTTTTCTTTTACCAATAGGACCTTTTCCCTTGTATCCCATCTTTTCCATGATTGTCTTTCCTTTGCCATACTGCTTTGTTTGTACACTTGAAGTGGATGCTTGTGATGATTCTTCGTCTCTGTATAACCAATTTAAAACCTCTTTGTCGTCTGACTCATCCACTAATGTGCTTGCTCTTACAAAGGTGCCATCAAAGAGTGTATTGGGTTGTGATGATTGTTGTCTAGATGTTGATGGTTTCCCATATGACTTTGGAGAAGATGAAAGTTGTGATAAACATAAGTATTGCTCAAATGAGTATTCCCCCATGCCCTTGTCTTTCAATTGGATCTTGGAAACTTGTTTTGATAAGGATTCAAGTTGACTTTCCTAATTTTGTGGAGTAGGATTTGATGTACTTTCTTTACTTGAGAGATTGGCATCACCGATATCCTTATCCTTTGACTAGTCCCTTTTCTCCACCTTCTTTGACAAGGCATTTAGTTGTTTCCCATCATTTGATGAACCCTGAGTTGGAGCTTCCCTATTGTGTGGTACAAAAGCATCCTAGGTAGTCTTAAGGGTGTTACAATATTGGGGTTGTTTGAGTGAGCTACAATAGTGATTTCCTACTTATTGAACAAGAACTTCAAACATTGGTGATATGTGGACGACACTACTTGCATGTCATGAATCCAAGGCCTTCCCAAGAGTATGTTGTATGTTAAATCTTTGACTAACACTTGGCATACTATATCTCTGACAACTGGTCCCACTTGAATAGGTAACACTATCAGCCCTTGTGAATATCTCTCCTCGTCATCATATGCTTTTATTGTGATTTTCCTTCTAGGATCAATAGCATTTTCTGAATAGCCCAAGGTACGAACAAGTTTCAAAATATAAATATTCAGGCTAGCTCCTCCATCTATTAGGACACACTTGACACGATGTCTATGGATTAAGACCTCAATGTGGAGGGAAGTGTTGTGGGGATGATTGATAGATACATCATCGTGTTCAGAAAATGACAAGCAGTGTGGTGAAATCAAATGTCCCACCATAGTCTGGAATTGGAAAACCTCTAGATTGTTTGGTACCATGGTGGCGACTAGAGCTTGTTCCAAGATTTCCTTGTGAGCAGGTGAAATCTTGAGAAGTTCTAATATGGATATTTTTGCAAGTATCTTCTGCAATTGATCAACTATGTTATATTGATTTGTAGGGATAGCAATTGATTTGGACATAGAAGGGGTAACTCCTTTCAATGTTACCTTGGCTTGTCCTTGTGTGATTGCATTGATGGGTGTGTTGTCTTGTTGCTCTCTGATTTTGATAACATTGATTTGATGTGAGGTAGTGTCAAAATCATGGTGACAATTCTCAATTGCAATGGTGTTTTTTTCATGCTCAATGGTGTTGATGGTGTTTTCTGCACAGCAACAACTCAAACAAAATGCAATATTCTATCTCTCTTGAAAGGTTATTTTCAACAATAAATCGCTAAAAATCACCCCAAGGTCTCTCGGGTGTCAGGTCATGACAATGCATAAACAACTCAGATAATATGTAAAAATGTTGGTAATCACAAGGGGCCTTACAAATGAACAATGCTGGAAGTGAATTTTCATCAGATGCAACAATATGGTGATGCTTTCAATCCTAAAACTAACCCAGATTCAAAATAAACAACAAAAGAGGTAAGGGTTTAGAGAGATTCTATTCTCTTCTAACTCCTAAGATCAATCACAATAATGATGAAAGCTGCAAATGGACAGATCCCCAATAAAACTGATCTCTGCTTGATCAAGGACAAACCTGCAACTACACAGAAATGGTGCGATCTTATGGGGAAATCTGAAGATTTTCAGACTTTGAACACTCATTCACATACCCAACTGCTGGCACAATGTAAACAAGCATTCACAGTGGAACCTAGCACAGAAGTGAGGCCCAGACTAACTTTACACAGCAATCTACAATTAGCAAATTGCTAAAAGTATGGACCGGAAATCGATCAACATTATTAACATTTCACCACCATTGTAAAAGAGCTGAAATCTAACATCTAACATCTGAGAATCAAGAACAAGAAACCATAAAAACTGTTGAAAATAAATACAAAGTCTGCCAAATCAACAACCCAATTGCATTACTTCTCCAGCATTACATAACAATTTCAAGTCTCTCATCTCCTGCAACTAATTCTAAAAACTACTTGCCAATTCTGGCCTAGTAAAACTCCTAATATCTCCTCCTTACAAATGAGGCACAAATGCCATTTATAGAGAACCCCCAAACATGTCGGCCTAATTAGATTTTACAACAATAACTGGCCCCAAAGCAGGTCGGCCTAATTATTTCAAAATAGGACAAGATTTGCATTAAATGCATGGATATTATCCATGTCGGCCCACGATCTCCAGCAGGATCAGATTCACGCGTCTTCCAGAAAGTCCTCCAGCTGTGGGCAGTTTTGGCACGGATTCTTAGGCAGGTCCCACTTTGAAAATTTAAACTGAACATTTTCAGATTTCCCCTTTTGGCACGAATCCATATGCAAGTCCCCACTTTTAATATTTGCTTAGTCCTGAAAAACAGATATCATCATTAATAGCCCACATGTTCAAATTAAATTTGAATAAAATTTTGACTTTTTCTAAAAACTTACATTTTTATAAGGAAACTTTCCATTTTCATAATTTTTTCCATTTTTGGAAATTTTTATTTTCAATTTTTTTTATCTTAGGAAATTTTCATTTTGGATCATTTTTAAAATTTCCATTTTGGAAAAAATCATTTTCAAAAAAATTTCCATTTCGGGAAACCAGACCAAGGGGAAAATCTGGGAAAATCCAGGTTAGGCGGATTCCAGACCAGAATCCGGAAAAATCCAGCCAGACAGGATTTTACAAAATACAGCAAAAGTTTCAACAATAAATCATCAAAACGAACCAATAATGCGTGAAACATCGTGTAATATATCGAATTAAGCATGGGATGTTAAGCATTTATCATCAAATTCATCAATTTAATCCAGTATTTCAATTTGCACAAAGCCAGGCAAAAAATCCGAAAAAATTCGGGTGGACCGGATTTCTGCGGATGGCATAAAATTTCAGACTTTTGGCACATTCCAGAAAACTGAAGAAATTCGGGAAAATCCGGGTCTGGCGGAAAATCCCGGACACAGGCAAAAACCCGGAAAACTGAAGAAATCCAGAATTTCAAAGAAATCGAGAAAAGCCGGACGGACCAGAAAATCCCGGATTTTTGCACAGAGCCGGACTTTGAGCAGAATCCGGGAAAATCCGGACGGACCGGAAAATCCCGGATTGGGGTAAAAACCCAAATTTTGCCTAAAACTTAGTTTTTTCAAAGTGCAACTTGGGGAAATCACCTGGGCAAGCAAGATGAACATCTAAGGATCTCCAAAGGCAACTAAATCAATAAAATTAAGGGGCCAAAAGACACCAAAAGCCAGAGCAAAAAGAGGGTCCCTACTTTCAGTGGGGCATGTGTGCAAAACTGCACAACAAATGGTATTATCATTTGTTGAGTTATCATTTGCAATAAGATCTGATTTGTCATGGGTTTGATCATCTACCACTTCGATGTGCAAAATGGTGGTGTCATAAGCATAGTTTATGTTTTTTCCTTTGGTATTTGAAGAAGATTCCCCTTTTTCGTAGTTGGGTAGAGGGTTCTTGAACGCTCCATGATCATTTTTGGTTTGGGGTCCTTCTACAAATATAGTCTTGTTGTCAATTAGATCTTGTATCAAGTGCTTCAATTGCATGCAGTCATTGGTTTTATGTCCCTTATTTCGATGAAATTCACAGTAGTGGGCATCATTCCACCATGGAGGCTTAACTTGTGGTTCCCAATTTCTCGCCTTTGATAATGTTATGACTTTAGCCTCAATAAGTTCCTTTAATGTTGATTCTGATGATCGTCCCAAAGGGGTGAACCTCCGTTCGATTTGAGGATGTTTGATATGATGATGTTCTAGATCCAACATTACCTTGATTGTTGCTTTGGTTGACATTTTGGTTGTTGCCTTGGTTGTTGGGGGGATTGTTATTCTGATTAGTTTTGGTGGCGGCTATAGTTAGGTTGAATACAGGTTTTGCATTTTGAATTTCAACTACACCCTCATTGTTTCCAATGTTCTTGTTTTGTTGCCAAAACTTGGGTTTGTCCCCACCATTGTAATTGTTGGAGGAGTTTGATGAGTTGTTTTCATTGTATATCTTTATGACTCCTCTTTTGACTAAAGCCTCTTTGATTTTAATCCCATTTTCAATCAAGTTTTTGAAGGTTGGTGGACATTGCAACTCCAATCTATAACTCATTTCGTCATTGAGATTGTCAATAAAGATTTCTATCTTTTCCTTTTCAAGTACGAGATGAGAATATCACGCAAATAACCTTCTCCATTTTTGCAAGAATACAAGGAATGATTCACCCTTCTTTTGTTTCAAGTTACAAAGATCTTTCATGGTGATGTCATGTTGAATGTTATAAGAATATTGGGTGGTGAACTTGTTGACCAATTCCTCAAAGGTGTTAATTGGTGGGGTGAGTTTGGAGAACCATTCAAGACATTTTCCACTTAGACTTCATGGGAATAATCTCATTAAGTACGTTTCCTCATATGCAAATTCAAGACTCATGGTTCTAAATTCCCTCACATGGTCTATCAGATCGGTTTTGCCATTGTATTTGTCGTATTTTGGGAATTCGCAATATTTTGGAAAGGGGATCATGTGGATACTTTGATCAAACGAATATGGACAAATATCTTGGATCAAGTATAATTTTGAGGTTCCCCTTTACATATCAAGAATATGTTGTTGAAGGTTCTTCATTTGGTGAGTTAGGGAAACCACTTGTTTGGTTTCTTTTTAAGGTTGTTTTAGAGGTGCTTTCAATTGATTCACATCAAAGTCTTCGGGTAATTTGACACCTTGTTTAGCTAGCATAAGGAGGTACTTTTCCTCATTTTTTTTGAAAATATTTTGTAAACATTTGTGGAAGTTGGGGTCTTGTTCAGCATGTTGGATATCTTCCTCGGTTATTTCTTCCCCTTCAATGTTGTTGAGTCCATGGAAATGATTCTCTTCAGTCTCTACCATGGTGTTTTGTGTTCATTGTTTTGATTTTTGGTGTTTGAGTCTCAATGATTGAAGTTTCAATGGTTGGAGTTTCAATGTTTAGAGTTCCAAGGTTTGGCTCTTTAATGTTTTGATTTTCAAGTCCTTTTCCTTGAGTTTTTGTTTTTGTAACCTTATTTGAACAGGCTTACAAGTGTTACGCTTTGACTAAAATTTGATCTTTGTTCAGAATAGTGCCAAGGATTACAACTAAGTCCACTAGAATGACAAATTATAGTGATGAGACTAAGTTGGATTTGATTATATAGCTTCGTTTCGTGATGAGAGGATGATAAATCCTAGTGGTGAAACTAGGCTTGACAATCAAAGATGTGATAGGTTTGATGATTTAGGCACTTTGAGATGTTTAGATCTAGGTTTAATTTGGATAATTCCACTTTTATAGGTCAGTTTTGACAAGTTTAGACTCTGTTGTACCTAAGGAACAATTCTAGATTGAAAAAGATTTGGAATTTTGGCCCAAATTGAGAATGAGAGACAAATTTTCTTCCTATACGAGATACTCAAATCTTTGGAAAAATATTGAATTTTGACAATAGTAAAATGAGTACAGTTTGGGATTGTTCTTTGAAGCTCTTTTGTAGAAATTGAAGACCAATCTCTCTCTAAATTCATAGAGTGTTGAGAGGCATTTTTGATGAACTTTTGGACTTTGGTTTTTAGATTTTAATCTTTCATGAAATCATTTGATAAAGCACATGTTTAGACTCTATTGTACCTGAGGAATGATTTTGGTTTGAAAAGGATTCTGAATTCTAGTTCAAACCGTGAAACATGAAACAAGTTTAACTCTTAGGTTTTGCATTTAATGGATGCGCTAAAACAGAGCCTGGATGTGCTAAAAGACTTGACAAATGTGTTGGAAGAGAGCCTAGATGTGCTATAACAGAGGATAGACGTGCTAAAAGATTGCATAGATGCATTATAAGATTGCTTGGATGCCCTAGAACAGAGGGTCAATGCACTGGAAAAATGCTCAGATGCGCTATAAGATTGACTAGATGCGCTAAAACAGAGGATAGATGTGCCAGAGTTTTGCACAGATGCGCTATAACAACAGTTGAATGCGCTAGAACAGAGGGTCAATGCGCTAGAAAAATGCTCAAATGTGTTATAAGATTGGCTGTATGCACTGGAACAAAGGACAGATGTGCCAGAGTTTTGAACATATGCACTATAATAGTAGTTGGATGTGCTAAAAGATTGCACAAATGCGCTAGAAGACATAACAAATACGCTGAACTGGGAAAATGGCATAGTTTGTTGGAAATTTGTTTGATTTTTCAGATTTTCCAGTTAGAGACTTGGTTGTTTCAATGAATGTATTTCTAAATCAAGTTTTTCACTTTCAACACATGATGTTTTTGTTTGAAATTGGTTCAAAAACACATTGGTAAAGACACATCAAGCATGTACAACTTAGGTTGTGTAGGACTATATTTGTTGAATTCCCACTTGGATTTTACTCTAGTTGCACTTACTTATAGCGGATGATTAGATGCTTGACCTCACTGGCTCCCCTCCATGACACTCACTTCTACGAGGTAGCCAGGCATCAATACCCATGAATCTCCCATGGCATATTTTTCATCTCTACTAAAAGCCGCAAGAATGTGGGATGGCTTCAGAATGACCATTCTTGCACCAACAAATAGATTAAGGATTTTGGCCTTGCTACAACAAAGGGTTTTAATATAGGCATTCCATTCATGGGGGATCATCCATGCAGCAAGAGACCAGTGCTTCCCTTCTTGTTGGAACAATCCTCGTGATACTTGAACTTTCCCCAAGTACCCACATTTATATCCTGGTTGGAAGTCACTTGGCTTTAGCGTGTTACCGGTTGGGTCATTCCCTTGGGTGATTACTTTTTCCCACAAGGTAGGCCCTCTATGGATAAACAAAAGCGATCAAGTACATCCATAGTTCGATCAATCTTTGTTTGCGTGAACAAAGAGAGAACACACGCAATAGACTCAACTCACATGCAAATAAACGGGAATGGGTCTGGCTTTTTGGTCACCCAGTTAAGGGGAGAGCATATGCCTACCATTCATTACGCACAAAAGACATGGTGTTCTTTATCCCTTCTAATTAAGCTATATGCCTATCTTAACCAAAAGAAAGTATTTAAATGACTCTAGCCCTTGCATAAATCATCAATAGTTTGATAAATTTGTCTTTGACTAGCATATAAAAGTACCTACAAGTCAAAAACACAAATTAGCTCTCGGATTTTAAAAAAAATTCAAATTTACACAAATGCGCTCAAACAGTCATTCAATGCACTAAAACATCAATCCAATGCGCTAAAACAGATATCCTATGTGCTAAAAGAACTTATGCATGCGCTAAAATAACGTATGGATGCGCTAAAATAAGTAATGTATGCGCTAAAAGAAGTGATGTATGTGCTAAAAGAAGTGATGTATGTGCTGAAAAACTCCCTGTATGCACTAGAACAATTGATGTATGCACTGAAAGATTGATTGTATGTGCCGAAACATACCCTACATGCGATGAAAGATCGGTCAGATGCACCGAAAGAAACCACAGTTGCACTAAAACGTCACGTCCAACCTATTTAAATGAACTTTTCCAGCAAATTGTTAGAAATGGGGTCTGGCCCCACGGTGGGTGCCATTTTGTGTGTGTGTGAAATGTGGGAAAGTAAATAGATCAACACTAACCTTAATGAAACGAATTATATCAAAGATTTGAACCAAGTAAAATACTCTATTTTGCAGTTAAACAAATCTTTTAAGAACATCTCATTGTCCTCTATTCCTAAGGATTTATTAAACCATTTGGCCCTCAGATTTCTATGTGCACAATGGTTGTTAAAATGATGACTTAGGAAATGAGATAATATTCAACATGCAAGCCAATTAAATTCCTACATGAAACTATACGATGGAAAGGATAATGGATACTATGATGAATGGATGATGGTGTTAAATTATACAATGTAAATGCTATGATATGAAACTAGGATGATACTCCATATGCTCAAATGCTAACTATGAATATGCTAATCTAAAATGCAACTATGATGCAAAGTGGGATATAAAATGCAACTATGAAGCAAAGTATTATTCTAAGATTTAACTATGATGCAAAACATGATATGAAATGTAACTATAAGACTCCAAAATGCTCCAATGCTCAAACGATATTCCTGCATAATAACTCTATTCAAAAGTGGATGCAAAATACAATGCCAAAGGGTCGTATTTATAGCCTTTTCCAAGCATCTTGTGAGGTGGCAATGATCGACGGTCCAAATTCAAACAAGAAGAATGAACGGTGAAGATGAAGAGAATCAAGAAGTTGTCCCCTTGACCAAAGACAACATGCCAAATGGATGGAGGAATCTCTTGACCAATAGGCAACATGCCAAATGGATGGAAGAATCAAGCGTGGGAAGAAAAGACCATGTGTTTGAAAATTGGTTGAAGACATGCGTGAGGAATAAGCCATGTGTTTGAAAATAATTCTAATTTAAATATTAGAATTATTTAATTTAATGTGACCTTGGTGAGGTGGCACAAAAAGTTGTAGATATGTGCTTATGGAAATTTGTTTATTTAATTAAATTAGAAGAATATGATTTTAGATTTGGAGAATTAGAGAAGGGTGAACAATATAAATAAATTGAGAATTTATTTATATGTAGTCGAAATATTAATTAAATAACTAGTATTTAATTAATTAGATGTCATGACCGATTTTAGGTGTATATAATTAGTAAAGAAATGACCAAAGAAGAATCGAAGTTAGTTAATTAGAATCAAGCGCATGATATCAATCAGGATATTTTGAGTGTCTACAACAACAATGAATAAAAGGATCTATGTACTCTTTGTTGAAAGTTGTGATTTTTATCTTCTTTACATACTTCCCATGATGACAAGAGTCTTCCATAAATATCAATTTTTTGCTAGAATTGAAATATAGAGATAGTTGAAATTAGCATTATTCTTTAGAGAATACCTTTGAATTGAATGTTTAAAAGAATATATAATATTTTTTTTTGAATTAGAACATCCTTCTCATATTTAGAATTAACATCACTAGAAAAATTCAAGTGCTTATCTTTAATTGTTGATCTAAAAAAATTAGCAAGCTCAAAACCAACATTAGTAATTGTTGAGATCTTTTTTCTCATGTGCATATATTTCAATAAAGTCATTCTAGAGCTCCACCTTACCTACTTCTTGATTCAAGACATTATTTTCGTACTTCAAAATAATGATCTAAGTGTTTGTCTTCTTTTGTTGATGCTTATAAATCAACACCCTCATTCTAGTGATTTAAAAGTTTTTGTTCACTTTCATTCTTACAATTATCATGTGTAATTTATCCTTATGCAACATGGACTCGATCATAATTGATGGATGCTAATTAAATAGGAACAACTTTCTCACTTGAGCATTCAAAAAGTGATGATTTCTCCTTGACTTTATTAGGATGAATATCTTGTTGATCTCCAAACTCAAAAGTCAATAAGATAACATTTTCTACACTAATTCCTCCAAGGCCTACTCCATTTTGCTTTCTTGCAAATTTGAATCTTATTCTTCCTCATGCTCTATTATCACAATTTTTAATTCCTCTATCTTCTTTTTTGATTCTTTATATAGTTTCACCTCTTCTTTGTTCCAACAATTGTGACTTATCTCCCAAGTTTCTTTATACGACAAACAACTTTTTTATCTTCTAAGTTCATTTTTGTTGTCATCATTTTTTTCAATAAGAGAGTTATTTATCAATTCATCACTTGAAGTAATACTCTCAACTATCAAATATGGTTTCAAATTTTCTTCACACTAATTAGCAACATTTTTAGCTAGTGAATGTGCAATTGGTGAAACTTTTCACTCATGGGTAAAAGCACAAACTTTTGTCAAACTTTCAACCAACTAAATAGTTCTGAGCGAAACTATTTCACCCTAAACAATTTCACCTGAATCTATGTGGCCTATACATAGCACATAGAGTTTCAGGCGAAACCCTTTTACCTGAAATAACAATTTTTTTCCCTTTGTCACTTTAAAATGTGACTCAATTTGTATGTGATTTTTTGACTAAAAGGGTTTCAAATATAAAAATACATAGAGTTAGAATGATTTTTTTTAAAATTAAAAATACCCTTTTGTAGAGCTCGAAGCAAAGAATTCAAATATATATAAAATATATATTTTGATTAGAATTTGAGGATTGGCTCAATCTAGGCATGAGACGGGATTACACACTACCAAGTAGTATAAAATCATTCAAAGTCTTGTGACTAGCTCTCAATGCACATGGTGCCCTTTCGCTCATTCTTGAGCTATGTTTGAGCATTTGTTGCAGAGAGGAGTGTTGGGGGATGAAATGTAGCAAAGTGTGTGTCGGGTTTGATGCTTGTGGTGTCACACTGATGGCCCTACTATGATATGGGGCAGCGGGTTGACAAGAAAGCTAATTGGTGTTAAAGCTCACAAGTTTTTTAACAATTTGATAAAGGAACACGTAACAGTCGCTTGCTCCCTCTAATGTCATGCTTAAACTTTGTTGTGGGAATATGTGTGGGAATGGCAAGTGGCACCTCCAAAGTCAGGACATATACACGTGGCACCTTGGTGCTACTCAAAGAATAATATCTGAGCTCTTGTTGAGAGGAGGTGCGACGACATGGCAAGTGGAAATTTTGACTACGATTTATGTGGTCCTTTTCAAAAGCAATTGCCTAGCACACTTTGTTGGGCCTACGATTTTTGGCATAATTTCATACTATGGCCTAAATTTAATGTTGAAATAACATTGCAACTTCATCACTCAAGTTGATTTTACGTGCGAACTTGATTAATTAGGGTGTCTAATCACTCTAGCTAGTTTAAGTGTCTTTACATGTGGGCTAGCACTAGAAGTTATGGCAAGGCATTTACTATGTCGGGCTCCCATCCGTGCGAAAAGACCAAGGGATGATTTCATAAGCTCAAAAATGTTGCACGAACAAATTGCAATCTTAGTAAGCTTTTAATGACACAAGTGAATCAATCTTTAAAGGATAAACTTGAAGGAAAATTTTGCAATATGTATGGAGTGTTTTGCTGACAGAGTAATCGACACCCCAATAAGGTTGGTCAATTCTCGTTGTCAAATGGATTTTTTGGGTGAAGTTTCAAAGCTAAGGTTGAGGAGGATTCTGCATGAGAGCGACTTCCTATCACGTAGTGCAGTGAATTTGGTTTTGGGGCACGTGTTATTATCAACAAAGGAAAGGTATTGGGTGGATACAAACATATCTTCCTAGTTTGTTGCAATGTTGTTGGACCTTCAACTGCTAAAGAATGAGGTTATACAAATAACTAGGCGGTTGGTGAAGCCAAAGCTATTGGGAGGCCTTGAGAAAGTTGTGGATGATGCTCAACTGGGTGTTAGAATTCCTAGGAAAAGGGACTTGGGCCTACTTAATGTTCTGGGTGAGGTGGTAAAGCTCTAACCCTTCTTGGTTGACGTCAAAGACGTCGACTTGTTACATCAGACATGGGCACTGAAAGGAATGGGGTTCTTAAAGAAGTGGCTACATATGGAACCAATCCAGGATTTTGCTTGGGTTGGTGATTTTATAATCTATCTACAAGAGAATGATGGTGTATAAGTTCAAGTGTTTCAATTTTAGCATAATCATTTTGTGTTTTCCTTTGGATTTGTGAGGCAATTGTGTAAATTATTTTTGGTTGTGTAGGGTTATTTGGGTTGTCCCCATTTTGATGATTGGCCCCTTTTTGGATAGCTGGGAATGAGAGCATTGGTTAAGCTCTGGGTTGTATACAGGAAATGTAATCTTTTGTGAATATTAATAAAAAAATACTCTCTTACGTAGCAAAAAAATATGTTCTTTTTTTAAAAATAATGCAAGTGGGTTGTTGAAATAAAAAATGAGGTTGATTAAAATATATTAAAAAATAAATGGTGCACTAGAGAAGAGAATCATCTCCAAAAGGGTATATTTTTTTTGAAAAGGATAAAAAATAGACAATAGTTGACGTCAAATGAAAACTATCAAATTCTGGTACGTTTGACTTTAACACATTATTATGAGGAAAATATACATAATTTTTTTTTTAAATATCTATGCACTAGGGGAAAGGCTCCAATTACCGCCCATGTTCCAATAACCGTTAATTAATACATGTTAATTAAAAGTCCACTAAAAAATTCCAAATGCACCATTACTTGTCCACTTTATACCCAGTAGTTACAAAAAAAGTACTTAATTGGAGGAGTTGTACAACTTTATTGGTACCAATAGTGCATGATTATTGTGGCATTTATGCATATGTATTGGATCAATTGTGCAAATTTTGTGGTGGTCAAAGCGAACAATTATTGGGGCACTAGAGAATATGTATCAGGTGTCAACTTGAAATGACCACTTTGACCTTTATGTGCATAACAAATCCTCCTGTGTTTGACATAACTACCCAAAAGCTGAAACAATAGCTATAAGCTCTTAAGTCGCATACAAAGAAACCCAAAAAAAATGTTGAAATTCGACATACCATTTAGGAGCTTAGGTTGTGTGAAGTTAGCTATAATGGCTAGTGGTACCCTTGACATTTGTGTCTCTAATTCAGAAGCCCTTGCAGATTCTTCAAGTTCTTCTTGCTCATGGGATGATGTGGCTTTTGGTTGATCATGTGGTCATAAGGTTATTTCTGCTTCCCATTCACTAGCTTCTTTCCCCAATAATATTCCTATTCCTGGTATTTATGGGGCTCCCTTCATTCCAAAATCGGCTTTTTCTTGTCCGACCACTTTCCCAAATGACATTACGGTTGTTTCCCCTAAATATTTTTCCCCTTTGAGATCCCCTCTCACTTTTCCAAATAACATCATTATCAATAAGAAGGTTCTTTTGGGTCTGAATGTTAATGGTGTTGATGAGGTTGTGTGGAGGGTTCATCCTAAGTCTCATATGCAGGGGAAGGATAAGGATCTGGGTTTTAAAGGCAAGGAGTGGATCCCAAAACAAAATACCAATTTGGGGAGTGATCAAGTCAATGTTACTCTTCCTCATGCCATGCTTCAGCCATAGATTAATGATCTTAAAGACATGGCCCTCATTTGTAAGTTTTGGAATTTTACTCCAGATCTTGATTTTTTGAAATGTTGGATATTTCAAAATTAGGAAGGATCTAATCAAGTTTTCTTTTTAGATAAGGGGGAAGGTTTCTTTGTAGTAATTTTTTCTAATAAAGATTCTAGGAATGTTGTTTATAGAAAAAAAAATCTTGGATCTATAAGGGTAATGGTTTATTTACAACCCTATGGACTCCAAATTTTTAACCTTCTCAAACTAGGGTTAAATTCATTCCCTTTTGGGTTCAGTTGCAAGGGTTACCCTTGGAGTATAGAGAGTCTAAAATTAGTGAGATCCTAGGAAATTAGTTTGGCATTTTTCTACACCAAGATTTGCAATTTTTGTCTAATCCATTGTTTCTAGTCAGGCTTTGTGTTCTTATTGGCGTTTCTAAGATTCTCCCAGCAATTGTCAATATTAAGTCAATCCACAACTTGTGGAAACATAAGGTGGTTTTTGAGGATCCAAACCAATTTTTTTTCTCTATCATTTTCCTATTCATCCTTCAAAAAAGTGTGTGGAGCTTGAGGATTTGAACATGGATGTCAATAGGTATTCATCCAAAAGCTTTGTTAATCCTTTGAATGATAGATCGATTATGGCTTTTTCTACTTCTGCCAAGGATTTGTCGTGAACGATTGATTTGTCTTTCTTCTCTAAATTTTTTGATGTTTTTTTTAAGTGGTGTCAATTTATCAGTGGACTAAGCTCACAATTTAATCTTCAATTTCCTTATAGTGTAAGGTTACAACATTGGGGGATTTCAAAAATTTCAGTGTTGAAACCAGATGGGGGTCCTTGTTGTAGCTATCTCTCTTTAGGGGAAGCCGAGGGTGTTCAAGCAATTTATTCTGATGAGGTAGAATGTGTCCATGACATATAGCCTCTTCTACATGCCACAAATTTATCGTTAGTTGGTTTCAGTAATGAAGGGGTAGTTATCAAGTTTTATGGTTCTCACTTAAAGCCTATTATTGTTTCCTTTGTACCTGGCTAGGAGAATCTATTGTTGTCTCCCATGAATATTTTTCTTCATTCTCTCAAGCTCTTGGTTCCTTAGATCAATTTTGTTAGTTTTCAACAATTGAATCAATGTGCTTCAATGCTAACACTTGGATTTTCAAATCAATGTGAAGAAAGGTTAAAGGTTTTTGATGGTCAAGATGATGAGGATAATTTCATTTTGCAGTCTCAGCCGGCTTTTGTCGGTTATAATTTTCCTTCTGAGATGGAGTTTGAGAATTTTTTTCATGAGGCCTTAGTAACTGTAGGAGAACAAATGATAGATGATATTGCTTCTGAGGTTTTTTGGGAAGGGGAGTTTTCAAATGGTCTGGGTTCATTATCAATATCTCAGGTCCCTGTTGTCTCCTCCTTCAAGCAAAAAGTCTCCTGCCAAAAGGGGTAGGAAGTCTTTAGCTACCAAGTTACAAGAAGAATTAGCAACAGGAATACAGACAACATTAGATGTCAAAATGGGTATAGGCTTGAAACAAAAAAGACCAAGGAGAGCTTGTTGCTCTCCCAAGTTGCAACGAGGCTAATATCATGGAATGTAAGAGGCATAAATGCCCCTGACAAACGGGCCCAAGTCAAGCATCAATTGGATGCTTGTGGGGCAGATATAGTTGTTCTTCAAGAAACTAAAACTTCAGATGAGACTTTTCAAGCTATTAGTAAGAAGTGGAACAAATGGCAAGCTTCTCATTCACCATCTCAGGGAGCTTCAGGAGGTTTGATTACTCTTTAGAATGCAAAAACAGTTAGCATTAGTAATGTTTCTTTTGACTATAACTGGCAGCTAATGAAGATTAATCATTTTGATTTATCTTTTAGGTTGTTGAATGTTTATGGGCCTAATAGTATAATAGGTAAGAAGTTGTTGTGGGAAACTCTAAAACTGAAATTAGATGGGTTGGGGCAAGACAAAGTTGTTCTTGCAGGGGATTTCAATGCAATTACAAGTTTACTAGAGAAAAAAGGTGAGATATGTCCAAAAAAAGACATGGAGGATTTTGCTGCTTTTATTCAAGATAATGCTTTGGTGGATGTAATTCCACAAAATGGAGGATTTACTTGGACAAATAGGAGGAAAAATTTCCTTCAAATTGTGGAAAGGTTAGATAGGTTCTTAACTTCTCCAAATTGGGTCTTAAGTGAATTTGAATTGGCATCTAAAATATTGCCTTTTGCTGCCTCAGATCATTTTGCTATCTCACTTGATTTGATAGCAAAAAAAGTAAAATCAAAGTTTCAATCTTCTTTTAAGTTTGAGACAATGTGGTTTAGACAGCCTAAGCTTATCTTTTTGATAAAGCAATGATGGTTGAGTGTACCCTTTCTTCATGGTTCTAGAATGTTTGAGTTGAGCAAGAAATTGGATCATGTTAAGCAATAGTTAAAAATTTGGAATCAACATGTTTTTAAGAATGTTTTTGTACATAAAGACTTGGTTTATAAAAGGTTATTAGAGGTAAATGAAAACATTATTGCTAATGGGATTGACAATGTATTATTTGAAGAATAGAGTAAATTACAAGAGGAATGGAAAGAGTTGTTATTGAGAGAGGACGCCTATTGGAGACAAAAATCAAGAGAATTATGGCTGAAAGATGGAGATAGGAATACAAAAAAAATTCACATATCAGCTCAAATAAAAAAATAAAAAAATAATATTTTCTCAATTCAAGATAGTGTGATAGGAGTTTTTCTTACTAAAGAGGAAGAGATTCAGAATGATGGAGTCAAATTTTTCTTTGCCTTAATTAACTGTAAATAATAACGACAATGCTCATTTAGTAAGGGAAAGAGAAGATCTTCAAGATATCCCAAAGTTGGTCTCTCATGAAGATAATGTTAGGTTGTTGGCTCCTTTTTCTCTCAAAGAAGTAAAAGAGGTGGTTTTCTCAATGCCTCCTAACAAAGCCCCAAGACCTGATGGTTTCACTGCCATCTTTTATCAAAAAATTTGGGAGTTCATTGGGTTGATATTCTAAATGCATTGGAGGAATCAAGAAAGTCAGGAGGTATGTTGAAAAACTCCAATGTGACTAATATTGTTATCATTCCAAAAATTAATTCCCCAAATACTTTCTCCAATTTTTGACCTATTTCACTTTGCAATAGTATATATAAAATATTTACAAAGGCCATTTATCTTTGGTTACATCCTCTTGTGTCTGCAATCATTTTTCAGGAACAAGTAGGTTTCGTTCCTAGTAGAGAAACATCAGAAGGAGAAATTGTTGCTCATGAAACTTTGCACTCCATTGTTGTAAACAAAATGTCTTCCATGATTATTAAGCTTGGTATGTAGAAGGTGTTTGATAGGATTGATTGGTCTTTTTGGAATCAGGTTCTATTGAACTTTGGTTTTTCTCCTAAGTGGTGTAAGTGGATAATGGCATGTTTATCAGGTGCCAAGTTTTCAGTGTTATTAAATGGATCAGCAGTTGGGGTTTTTGGATCTACCCAAGGGGTCCGCCAAGGGGATCCATTGTCTCCATTTTTATTTATCATTTTAGCAGAAGCTTTGAGCAGGTATTTTCATAAATCTCACATGCAAGGTATCATTCAGGGTGTTTCTATTCCAAATACTAATATATCAATGACTCATTCTCTTTTTGTTGATGATACTTTGCTCTTTGGTAAAGCTGCAATTTCAGAAGCTTTGCATATAAAGTCATTATTGGATAAGTATACTAGAGCTTCAGGTCAAAAAGTAAATGAAGGAAAGTAAAAAATATATGTGTTCAATACAAAATCGACTATTGAGAAGCTAATTGTGAGGCTATTTGGTTTTCAACAAGCTCGGTTGCCTTGTAAATATCTTGGGATTCCATTCTTTATAGGTCAAAACAAGATTTCTTATTGGCAAAAAATCATTCAAAGTATACAAGCTAAAATTTTATCATGGAAAGGGAGATGGCTATCTTTAGTAGGGAGAATTTTGTTGGTAAAAAATGTGTTATCAACAATTCCTAATTATTATATGTCAGTTTTAAAAGCTCCAAAGTCCATCATTTTTCAAATTCAAAAGTTGATTAGAAAATTACTATGGTCTAGTAATGTGGACAACAAAAAGAAAATTCCTTTGATATCTCTGGAAACAATGTGTTTAGAGAAGTTAAAAGGTAGAGCAGGTCTTCATAATTTGATAGAAAGGAATTTGGCATTAGGAGCTAAAATGGTTTGGCGAATGTATGCAAAACCTTCCCTAAAATGGTGTCATCTTATGTAGAATAAGTATTTGGATAACCAGTGTCCATCGAGAATTTTTACTATGGAAAATCCACCTTTGGGGTCAGCAACGTGGAATTTTTTAGCCTCATGTAGAAAACTCATTTTACCTCATTTAACTTGGGAGGTAAATGATGGTAATGAAGCCCTATTCTGGAAAGATTCATGGAATGGATATCAGAATCTAGCTATTGGTTATAATTTTGAGAATTTTGCAACCCTATTGTCTTAATGTTGGGGCCCAAAAGTCAAAGATTATGTTTAGCATGTGGATTCATTGACAGGAAAAGTCAAGTGGAAAGATTTTTCAAATGAGTCAATAGATGAGAATCATAAATGTCAGATTCCATCTATCCTTCAAGAAAGAGCAATTTATTTTTCATCCAAACCTGATAGATTAATTTGGTCTAAAGCAAAAACAAGTTGCTATACAATTAAAGAGGGATACAAATTGATTTCTCAAGCTTCCTTACAAATGTAAGATCAAAGAGCATATCAATTTTGTTGGAACTCAAAAGTTTTTCCTAAAGTAGGTTGTTTTTCATGGCTAGCAATTCAAAATAAAATTCTTACAAGTGACAAGTTAGCAAAACTAAGGATAGTTGTTCCTTTCAAATGTGTGCTTTGTGATTAGGAGCTGGAAGACATTAATCTCCTTTTCCTTTTGTGTCCAGTAGCACAGGTTTGTTGGTTGTTGTGGCTAAAATGAATTGGCAGACAATTTTTCCAAACACTATTTGGAAATTATTTACTAGTTGGCCTTAGCTGTATAAATCTTCATTTTTTGCAAGTATTTGGTGTATTATACCATCTTTAGTTTTATGGACTATTTGGTGGGAAAGAAATAGATACATTTTTAGGAAAGAGAAACTGAATATTGATCAGGTGTTGTTATTATTGGAAAGGTCAATATTTGAAATAGTAAACGCATATGTGTATAAAGCTAAACATGTTGGTTCACTTTTTACTGATTGAAATTTAAAGTTGTTGTCTTCATGGACATTCTTATCTCTTCCTTTCAAAGGTAATCTTCATCAGTACTTTCAAAAAGTAAACATAGCTTCCATAGTTTGGTTACCTCCTCCTATCGACATCTTCAAGTTGAATATAGATAGAGCCTCTAGAGGGAATCTAGGTTTATCTAGAGCAATGTTGATTATAAGGGATCATAAAGGGTTAGTGTTATGTGCTAAATCTTTTAAATTGATATCTAGGACTAACAATGTTGTTGAGGCTCAAGCTCTTTTGCATGGTTTGAAGTTATTTCTTAGTTTTAAGCTTCCTAGTATCCAAATAGAAGGAGATTCTTTGATCTTAATTAATGCATGTTAGGATCGTAAGCTTTAGAATTGGACGTTGGAGTATATTGTTAAACAGATCTGGTCCATGCTTGATAAGATAGGTAACTGTCAAATCTTGCACACATACAGAGAAGGAAATATGGTGGTAGATTTTTTGGCAAATTATGGGTGTGATCAAGTAGATAATGAAGTTACTCATGTGGCTAAACTAGGTAAGATTCATCCTATACTAGAAGCATTATTATCAAAAGAGGAAAGTTATTAATTCCTCCTAAACTTCATTGATGTATTTGTCATATCACCTAGCTAATTTGGGGTGTGAACAGTTATCTAATGAATATTGACATGATATAGAATTACTTTCATCAAAGATGGTAGTAATTCTGATTAAGGAGGGAAATTCCTAAAATAATCTCAAATTCTGGCTAATATTCAATTGCATCTATGGATGTTAGTTGGGGCTTGACATATTTTAGGAATAAGCATATGATACATAAATCTGTGATAACTATCTTCTGTGGCAATGAGATGATCTGGAAACACATGTGTAATTGACAATTACAAGGGTGTTATGCTTCTAGCTAGATCTATGAAAAAGATAAATTAAATCATCATACTTGGTAATCTGGCTACACATGTGTAATTGGAAATTACAAGTGTGTTATGAATAAGCATAGGATACATGAATATGTGATAACTATCTTATGTGGCAATGAGATGATCTGGAAACACATGTGTAATTGGCAATTATAAGTGTGTTATGTTTCTGACCAGATCTATGAAAAAGTGAAATTAAATCATTATAATTGGTGATCTAGCAACACATGTGTAATTGGCAATTACATGTGTGTTACAGTTTTGTCTAGATATTTATAAAAGAGAAATGAAAGCATCACAATTGCATGTATATGAAAAACATCATTGGTGATGTCACAATCAAGAAACAAAGTGATGCAAACGACTTTTACAACTTCAATGCTGATGTAAGCTTGTATGTGTGAAGCATTTCATCGTACTCTACAGGACAAACCAATTTTTTCATCGTACTCCTTAAAATGAGCCAACACAAAAAATGATGTCATCAACATCAAGCTATGGTGTGGCAAATCTCATGGTATCACTTTTTTGGTCCTTTTGTATACTTAACATTTATTTACTCTTTGTGGGTTCATTCAAATAATCATTTTTGTAGATGCTCTTGGTGATATGGTACAAAATTCGCTTGTGTTGAACTACAACATATTTATGTATATATCCTAAATGTGTGGGAAGTATGTACTTCATGTGGACACCTGGGCATTGATAATTAGTCATTATCAGTATTCAAGGTTTCAAATTTGCTACATCCTCTATATTTACTCTAACAATGTAAGTATTTGGTGTGTGTCTAAAGTGGGAAAAAATTGTGTTTTTGCCCGGAAGCTAAGTGGTGCCTCTAAATTTCTTAAAAAGCACAAAAGTGATGGAATAGCAGCTAAAAAATTTATGGGTATTCTTCCTAGTTCAGCGTTGGGAGTTTCCTTTCTCTAGTAGTCTGGATGAGTCTCATTTGTAGTTGGTGTTTAAATTACGATGCCCGTGTGAGTTCAGATGTCTCAGGTGTGTCATTGCTAGGGAAATTTTCCATCCTAAGACAAGAAGGATAATTTTCCATCAAATATCTTGTCCATTTTTTATTTCCACTCTCATGGATATGTTTTAATGCCTTCACTCTTTGAATTTAATTACAGAGAAAATGGTTAATGAGGTTTTCTTGCAAGATGATGCCCTGCTGCTCATAATCTAGAAATATGTTTTTGGTTTGGGTGATGGTTATGTTGCCAGTATTTTTCCACCTAACTTTATGATCTGGGGGACATTTTTCAGTGAAAATTGAAGTGTTCCCAATACTCCATATTTCAACACCATTAGAAAGAGAACAACGTCCTGATTCCAACGCAACTTGAACAGGGCGAAAAGGACTCCATTTGTGCAAGTTACGGCCGGTCAAACTTCTAGTCAAACTGGCTTCAGGGGTCATCCAGAAGGCAAAAAATGATCATCTCAGAAATCAACGGAAGTAGTGTCAAATCAAAGGGCTTGTCAAGATGATTCTGACAGTGTTCATTTCATCGAAATCTGACATCATATGCTCGAGTTACAAGCAGTCAAAGTTTGGTTGACTTGAGGGTACAGATGATGACGTCATCATGCTGACGTGTCAGTCTGTACTATACGAAATCCACATGGACGAATTTTGGCCCGACACGTGGCAAGTGACTCAGATTGTACGGACCAATGGGAGTGCGACACGTGGCACCTAAGTCAGCGTACGAATTTGCACTGTCAGCACCTAGTCGACATACACGTCGGATTATCCTGCAAATAAGAAATGGACACGTGTCACTGATGTGGTCTTCGGCGTTCGGTGAAGTTGAAGGTTTTAACAGAAGTTTTAACGGGTTTTGAACCCATGATCTATGCCATAGTAGCAGACGGTTCAACCGTTGCACCCACGGCCGGTACCTATACTAATAATAGATGGTCGTTTCTTTTGTTATTTGAAATTACGAGTTAAGTGATAAAGGCGAGGCCGACGAGGTTGGAACCGCCGACCCCGTGGCCACCAAAAGTATGAGGAACCATTGAGCCCGCGAACATTCTTTAGTTATATATGGAGATCGGTTGTTTTTGTTATGTTGTTTTGAACCGAATCCATAACAAATGGCTTATTAAGCCATAAACAACTAAAACTATCTCTAACCAACTGAACAAAAAGATTGTAAAGAACAAAATAGCCAGTGTATGAGCTGTTCAAGGAGGTTAAGCATTGATTTTGATGGTTAAGCCTTTTTAGGCAAATTTTATGTATAAAAAGAGGGGTAGAGATGGGATTTTCCAAGTCCAAGTGGTGAGAATGAGAGAATGCTCAGGAGATTTTGACGACATTTCTGCACATCAGAGGAATGTTATGCTGTTGTGCTTGAAGGAGATAGTCTTGAAGAAATTGTAACTATTTTTGGAGTATAATCGGATCGGTCACTCCGTTGGAGAGGGGCTCAAAGACGTAGACCTTAGGGACGAACTCCGTTATCAATTGCATTTGCTCTCCTCTTTATTTTCTCTCTTTCTTTTCAGTTCATTATCTTGGCAATTATATTATGTTAATTTGTTCATTTGAGCATTGTATTAAGTGATCGTTTACGTTAAGCCTTATGTAAGCAGTTTGTCCTAGATCCTAAATAGATCAAGTTGGTATCAGAGCTTTGTGTGTGGCTAGTATTGTAGAAATTCAATGCTAACAAGATCCAGGTTTCAACGAGGCGAAGTAGAACTTGAAGAATATAATCCTGAGATCGAAAGACGAAGAGCTAATCAACCATCATAGATGGAAGGAAAAGAAGGTGGACAAAGTTCAGAGCTCAGTGACAAGGATTTCCAGAAGCTATTTCTAGACATGAAGGTGATGGTGGATGAACTTTATGCAGAAAAGAAGAAGCGCGAAAAGGGAGGTTCTTCAAAGCACCAGAAGCAGGAAGATCAGAAAGACACAGAGGAGAAAACTTCAGAAACTCCTTCTCCTCCATCTTCTCCCTCTTCTTCTCCTCCCCCTTCTCCTCCTTCTCCTTCTCCTTCTTCTAATGTAAATCCATTTAAGAGCAAGTCTAAGCCTGTTATTAAGCTAGATGGAAAATTTGAATTACCTAAATACTGTGGGGAGTTAAATGCTGAGAAGTTAGATGATTGGGTCCAGCAAGTAGAAGTGTACTATAGGATTCAAGGCCTAGTAGAAGATGATTCTAGGATCCAATTAGCCACTCTCCGATTGGGAGGTATAGCTCTCACTTGGTGGGAGAGTAAGACTCGGGAAGAAATTGCTCGCCATGGTCAAGTTAATATGTCTTGGATGGAGTTTGTTGCTGCCCTTAGGAAACAATTCTATCCTTTAGGTTACATGCAATAGTTAACCATGAATTGGAAAACCTTTAGGCAAGGTAAGGGGCAGTCTTTCTAGGATTATACTCATGAGTTTAGAAAATGGGCTATTGCTTTAAATGTTCCCTTGTATACTCAAGACACATTACTTAAGTACATAGGTGGTTTGCATTCTTACCTTAGGCACACTATTTTGATGTTGAGTCCCAACAATCTAGACGAGGTGTCTGTTCAAGCTACTCATATAGAGTCAAGGGGTAAGAACACTTTTAGTGACAACTTTTCCAAGAAGCCATCTAAGTTCGAGGGTAAGTCTAAAGGGAAAGAAAAAGACAAAGATAAAGGCAAAGGGAAGAAGACAGCTACAACTAAGAAAGAGGGTGAGAAACCCACATGCTCCCATTGCAAGAAAGAGGGGCATGATGATTCAAGATGTTGGAAGCTTCATCCTGAGTTGAGGCTGAAAAGATATGGAGGTAATAAATGCAAGCAGAAGACTACTGCAGTGATTCAACAGGATCTTGGTTCTGACTCCGAGATGAGACAAAGATTGTTGCTACCGGAATCCAAGGTAAAGGGAAAGGTATATCTCTCTCTTCTGATGCAAGTTTTTCTAATGCCAGTGCAAGTACAAGTAAAGAATCTTCTCCTAAGGTTGATAAGCAAAGAAATGAATTGTTTCACATTCATGTTGTAACAAAACACACTAAGGTTGATACATTGTTTGATACGGGTTCCCAAGTCAACTTAATATCAGAGGAAGTGGTAAAGAAATTAAATTTGGCTACAACACCTCATCCAAAGCCATATCCACTTGGATGGGTTTGCAATGATGCACAATTACAAGTAACTAAACAGTGTAAATTGAGATTTGCTATCACTACAAACTTTGTTGATGAGGTAGAAGTAGATGTAGTTCCTTTGGATATTTGTGGGCTTGTGTTGGGAAGTCCTTATCTTTATGATAGAAAAGCAATCTTTTATAGTGGGGAGAATAAGTATCATCTTTTTAAAGATGGGGTAGAATACATTGTACAGCTACATAAGGTGAAGACTAATCTTACACTAGTTAATGCTGGTCAAATGAAGAGGTTGGTCAACTCAAGTAAGAACTTAGTATTAATGCTTGTAAAAGCCAAAGAAGATGATAAATCTGAGGCATTCAAGGGGTGTGACCCAAAACATAAAACTGAAATGGTCAAGATTATTTCCACTTATGATGACTTGTTTCAGGAACCGAAGGGGTTGCCATCCAAGAGAGAGATATAGCATGAAATCCAGTTACAATAGGATGTGCCACTTCCTAATATCGGCATGTACCGTTTATCTGTTATGCAGAATAAGGAAATTAAAAAGAAAGTTTAAGAGTTGGTGGAAAAAGGAGTTATTCGTCCTAGTACATCTCCTTGTGGTTCTCCAATTGTCTTGGTTCCAAAGAAAGATGGAACTTGGAGGATGTGCATCGACTATCACGCCTTGAACAAGATAATGGTAAAGAATAGGTATCCTCTTCCAGAATTGATGATTTACTTGATCAGTTAAAACATGCAGTTTATTTCACTAAGTTAGATTTGCGAAGTGGTTATCATCAGATAAGAATTGCAGAAGATGATATTTGGAAGACTGCATTTAAGACAAAACAAGGGACTATTTGAGTGGTTGGTTATGCCTTTTGGGCTTTGTAATGCACCAACTACCTTTATGAGAGTCATGAATGATGTCTTTCATCCTTTTATTGATGATTTTGTCATAGTCTATCTAGATGATATTCTTGTATTCATAAACTTGGGAAGATCATGTAAGTCATGTAAAAAAAGTCTTTGATGTATTGAGAAAAGAAAAATTGTATGTAAAGATGTCTAAATGTGAATTTGCTAAGACATCCTTAGTGTACTTAGGCTATGTCGTAGGGAATGGTCAATTGAAAGTAGACCCTGCGAAGGTCGAAGCTATTGTAAACTGGCCTAAGCCAAGTACAGTCACAGAGGTCAGAAGTTTCCTAGGTGCAGTTCAGTACTGGAGAAAGTTTATTGCAAATTTCTCTTATAGCATCACCATTACATGCATTAACCAGTAAGAGAAACTTTTAGTGGGGAGGTCCACAGAAGGCTTTCGACACTTTGAAGGGAAAGTTGAGCACCACAGTTATGGCCTTACCAGATCTACATCAACCATTTGAGATCGAGACAGATGCGAGTGGATTTTCCATGGGAGCAGTACTCATGCAAGGAGGTAAACCAGTTTGCTACCACTCTGAAACTTTTTTAGGAGCAGTAAGTACCTACCCCACTTATGATAAAGAACTTTATGCTTTAGTTTAGAGTGTTAAGAAATGGAAACATTACATAATGGGGAAAGAAACTGTAATCCACACTGATCACCAGCCACTTCAGTATTTGCACTCACAAACTAAACTGCAACAAAGTAGGCACTTTCGGTGGATGGGTTTTTTGCAACAGTTTCATTTGGTTATTAAGTATAAGAAAGGTACCCATAACAAAGTAGAAGACATGCTCTCTAGGCCCCCTATGATGAATTCTTTGATAATCCTTCAAAATAGTTCTATGGTTCATGAAATTTTTCAGGAACAATATGTTAATGATGAGAACTTTAAGGATATCTATGCTGCTTTAATGAAAGGTAAACATGTAGAAGAGAAAGATTATTATGTGCAGGATAAATTGTTATATCACTTGGGAAAATTATGTGTTCCAAAAGATGAACAAGCACAGGTTATTAGAGAAGCACATACCTCATTGATTGCAGGACACTTTGGGGTAAACAAAACATTGTCTCAGCTGCAGAAATATTGTTATTGGCCTCGTATGCAAGAAACTGTAACTAATTATATTAGAGGTTGTGTTATGTGTGCAACTAGTAAGCCTAGTAACAGGAAGTTGGGTTTGTACACACCTCTACCTGTACCTTCTCGTCCATGGGAAAGTGTGTCAATGGACTTTTTTGGGGGGTTACCTATGTCTACGAAGGGACATGATTATTTGTATGTAGTAGTTGATCGGCTCAGCAAAATGTGTATTTTGATGCCTTGTAAGAAATAGGTCACTACTGAACTGACAGCTCATATGTACTTTCAATTTGTATGGGTTCATTTTGGGTTACCTACTTCTATTGTATCGGATCGAGATTCTCAATTCTTGGGGGAATTTTGGTCAGCTTTGTGGGGACTCATGGACACCAGACTGAAGAAGAGTACAACCTTCCATCCGCAGACCGACGGGTAGACAGAGGTTGTAAACATGACAGTTGTGCATCTACTCAGAGGGTATTGTAATAAGCATCCTAAGTTGAGGGATTAGAGTCTTCATTATGTGTAGCATGCCTACAACCATGCAACACACTCTTCTACTAAGAGGTCTCCTTTTGAGACATGCTTCGGTTATGTGCCCAAGACACCGATGGATTTTGCTTTTGGGAAAGATGATGTTGAAGATGGATGCCATGATGCAGAGAAGGCTTTGAAGTTCATCCAAAAAGTCCAAGCAATTCATCAGGTAGTGGAAGCACGGTTGGAATAGAGCCAAGCAAAATACAAGGTTTGCCATGACAAGCATCGCACTGATCATCATTTTCAGGTTGGAGACTGAGTTTGGTTACACATCAGCAAGGAAAGGATGCAAGGTGAAGGTAAAAATCTTAAGCCAATTAGGTATGGTCCTTTTGAGATCCTTGAGAAGATTGGTACCAATGCCTTCTGCCTCAATCGTCCTCCATACATGCATATTTACTTGGTTGTCAATGTTGAAAATTTGAAACTGTATGAGCCTCCAATGATCCTAGATGAAGTCACAGACATTCAAGTTCCATCAGTTGATGAACTTTCACCAGAGTACATGTCAGAGTTGCCAGAAGATGTTATTCTCGACAGGAATGTCAGAACTCACGAAGAGGAGATGTTGAGTACCTCAGAGTGGGCTTGAAGGGGATGCATCCAAGCAAAGCAAGATGGATGGAGATTGGTAAAGTGAGGGAACTTTACCCTCACTTACTTTCCAAGTAATCAATCTTTCGGAGGTCCTAAAGCTCTCCAATGGGGAGGCCTGATTCGGGGGACATTTTTTGGTGAAAATTGAAGTGTTCCCAATACTCCATATTTTAGCACCATTAGAAAGAGAATGACGTCCTGATTCCAACGCAACTTGAACAGGGCGAAAAGGACTCTGTTTGTGCAAGTTACGGCCGGTCAAACTTCTAGTCAAACTGGCTTCAAGGGTCATCCAAAAGGTGAAAAAAATGATCATCTCAAAAATCAATGGAAGCAGCATCAAATCGAAGGGCTTGTCAAGATGATTCTGACGGTGTTCATTTCGTTGAAATCCGACATCATATGCTCGAGTTACAAGCAGTCAAAGTTTGTTGACTTGAGGGTACAGATGATGACGTCATCATGCTGACATGTCAGTCCGTACTATACAGAATCCACATGGACGAATTTCAGCCCAACACGTGGTAGGTGACTCAGATTGTACGGACCAATGGGAGTGCGACACGTGGCACCTAAGTCAGCGTATGGATTTGCACTGTCAGCACCTAGTCGACATACACATCGGATTGTCCTGCGAATAAGAAATGGACACGTGTCACTGATGTGGTCTTTGGAATTCGGGGAAGTTGAAGGTTTTAACGGGTTTTGAACCCGTGATCTTCACCATAGTAGCGGACGGTTCAACCGTTGCACCCGCGGCCAGTACATATACTAATAATAGATGGTCGTTTCTTTTGTTATTTGAAATTACGGGTTAAGTGATAAAGGCGAGGCCGGCAGGGTTGGAACCGCCGACCCCATGGCCACCAAAAGTATGAGGAACCATTGAGCCTGCGAACATTCCTTAGTTATATATGGAGTTCGGTTGTTTTTGTTATGTTGTTTTGAACCGAATCCATAACAAATGGCTTATTAAGCCATAAACAACTAAAACTATCTCTAACCAACTGAACAAAAAGATTGTAAAGAACAAAATAGCCAGTGTACGAGCTATTCAAGGAGGTTAAGCATTAATTTTGATGGTTAAGCCTTTGTAGGAAAATTTTATGTATAAAAAGAGGGGTAGAGATGGGATTTTCCAAGTCCAAGTGGTGAGAACGAGAGAATGCTTAGGAGATTTTGAAGACATTTTTGCACATCAGAGGAATGTTATGTTGCTGTGCTTGAAGGAGATAGTCTTGAAGCAATTGTAACTATTTTTGGAGTATAATCGGATCAGTCACTCCGTTGGAGAGGGGCCCAGAGACGTAGACCTTAGGGATGAACTTCGTTATCAATTGTGTTTGCTCTCCTCTTTATTTTCTCTCTTTCTTTTTAGTTCATTATCTTGGCAATTATATTATGTTAATTTGTTCATTTGAGCATTGTATTAAGTGATCGTTTACGTTAAGCATTATGTAAGCAATTTGTCCTAGATCCTAAATAGATCACTTTCTTCCCCACAACAGAGCTTATGTCAATGTGTTTGATGCCTTGAAAGCTTCACTTGAGCTGAGTGACCCAAGCCCTTTAAACCGAGCTCTGACAAGGTTTAGTCACCATCTAGGAAGGGAGTTGTCTGAGTGCTTCAGGGGAAAATATCATTTTACCTCCTTCCTTCTCCATCATAATTGCCACCATGCAGCTACTTTGGTGAATAATCACTTACCACAAAGAGTTCCTCTGTCTTCCCAAGTGGTGCCACAAAATATATAGCAAAATATCAATCACCCTCATGAAATTCCTGACATTAATGTCACTGCAAATTCACATAATATGGAAGAGGGTGAAGAGGGTAATGAAGTGCAAGGTGAGAACACGATGAAGATTGTAGACACCCAAATTTGATCACTCCCATATGATCAAATTTACCTCTTTATTCATCAATTCTGTCAATATTAATTTATTTAATTAATATTGCGCTTTCCACATAAGACTCTTAAAGTGTTTAATTTAATAATTAAATACTTTATTTGATGCCTTTATCTTCTCTAAATTAAATAAATACACCAATTTATTTAATTTAGTCATCCTAATCCATTGAATTAAAATCAATTTAAATTCTTCTTTTCTCATTCCTTGTCACATCCTCCATACTCCATCTCTAATATGAATTAATTTAATTAATTCATATTTAGGGTGTGCATCCTCTTAATCAAGGATTAATGTCACATCCTCCTACATTTGCCACTTGTCTCTAATCTTCCATTAATTATCATAATCAAGTATTTGCATAACTTTAATCAAAGTCATTAACCATTTTTAGCACCACTTTTTGGTCAATCTTTCTATTTTTCCTCTTTGGACATTGACCCTCTTTCCTATGAGAATTTTTAATTCTCATTTATTCATCCTATGTCTCTCTCCTCCCCATGTAAATTTTTAATTCACATTTTGTCTTTCCAAGGCTTCTAGAATATTTGACATGTCACCTCATGCACATGTGATCAATTCCCACCTTTTTGGGGCTCACCTTTTACCCTTTAGACTCTCCTAAGAATGCGAATTTTTAATTCACATTTATATTTTCAACCACCTCTCCTTTTCCCATGGAGATTTTTGAGGAATTCCAAAATTTCTCAAATTTCCCTTTCATTCTCACTTGGGGACAAGAAATCCCTTTTTGAGGAAATCTTCTCACTCCCCAAGGTACTTGGAAGGTACTTGTCCTTCCTCCACCTCATGTACCTTTTGGCCACCTCATTTACACCTCACCTCCTCTTAGCCATCTCACAATCCACATGTCAAGATGTGAGGGCTTGTGAGTCCTCAACTCACCTTAACCCTTCATCTTGGTCTTGTTGGATAAATCCCAACCATTGAATTCTCTACAGAATTCAAGTTTCTCTATAAATACCCCATCCTCTAAGGCATTTGGGGGATTTAGCCATTTTGCAACTAAATGCTGCCATTTTGTGCACTCATCTAGCCTTCAATTACATTCACTTGCATTTACATCCAAGCATATAGTCAAATCCTTCATTTAGCCACATCAAGAGCCATCAAGGAGCATACAAATCAATCTAAATCAAGGGCCAACCAAGGAGTTTCAGCTGCAACAAGGAAGGTATATCCATTGTCATCATTTAACATTTTCCTCTTTGTATTTTCAAATCCCTTAGGCTAATCTTGAGGTGTTTCATTATGTTTTCCATTGCATTTTAGTTGCTTAGAATAGGTTAAACATTTTGATATCACAGAGATAATGAAAATGGAAGAATAAGTTTTTTTCCATAAAAAATCTTTTTGGGTTTTGGTAATGCATAATTGGGTATTATCCAAATTGAAAAGGTTTTTTGATGCAACCCCCCATAAGGAATGTCCAAGAAAGTTGATCATAGTTGATCGGGTTGGCCAGTTGGTTTTTTGTTATGTAAACGTCATAGAGTAAGTGTGGAAAAACATTACATAAGGATCATGACTTCAGTATAATGATCGACATTAAGGATTGTTGGTTGAAATTTTGCATACTCCTCAAAAATATAGGTGGATTGTATTTGGTTGATTGTGCTACAATGATTATGTAAAGTCATGTTAATGGTCTCGTTTATTGGGATGAGCTGTAAGATTTTAATTTATGTAACTATTTGAGCTATAACTAGAGGTTTTCTTCTTGGTTCTTTCCTACCGGTATGCTCTTTGACCTAGGTTTTGTAATTGTAACTATAAATAATATAATATAATATAGTGGCTTGCCACTTTTGCTTAAAAAAAAAATGGAGAATTTTTTTTTGTCAAAGTGGTGGAAATCAAATTGCATACAATGTAAAATTCTCGAAATAGGAGCTAGCATATTTGGGAGTTCAACTATAACATCTACCAAATGTGTCCAACTAATATGATTCAAATAAGGAGGTAATACTGACCCTAAATTTGGAGCTCTTTACTTTTCATCCTAATGATGGATCACAAAGTGTGATCCAAAACGTTGATGTAAAAATTATTACGCAATTGAATCCATAAATTTGAGTAAATAAACAATATGGATTGTGAAAACTTGATATCGTTAATGAGAAATCTCTTCTAGCTAGAATTATTGTATATATGAAAGACTAGATTGAAATTATATGGCTACAAACTTTCTTGAATAAACAATTATTAGCTGGAAAAATACACATCTTTTAATATGTTTTCACCACAACAAAAATTGGAAGACAAAATCTGACAACATGAATATTAAATCATTGAGTTGTCCCCCCTTAAGTTATGATTCACTTTGTAGTTGCATAAAATACTATCTCATTATACATTATGTTGGACCACAAGCCTTCCATTTTATTTTTCAAATTTTATATATAGGTTACACTTAAGATGGAGGAGGTAGGGCATGCCAACCAAATAGTTGTGACCATTTTTTAATAAGCATAAAAGTTGCAACCCATTTTAATGTCACAATTCCTCCTTTCATACAACACCAACATCAAATCATGAATGTATGATGACTCTCCTTTAATTATTATGATATTATTATATCATTTTAGTGTCGTAAATTGTTGAGCTTGACAATTTCACATTAGGTTTAACTCCCCCTTATGTGCCTAGACCTAATTATGCTAATAATTTGTTTGTTTTATTATCGTTTTTGGAAAATCATGATATAATTGGGATTTGATATTAATTATTTATTCAACGGTAACAAAAGCCCCAAAATAGGTCTGGTCTAGGGTGCCACTGCCCTTGACCAACCTATTTTGGCCCTGTTAGCAAATAGATTGTCCCCTTCAAATAATTGAATGAATGACTCAAATATGCCCAACAATGAAGACAAATTAGTTACCAATAGCTCTGGAGATCACTATTGGATTAGTGATCGTCCTTTGAATTTTAGAGGTGCAACTCCCTCTTATGATCTTCAAGGAATTAGAAAAACTAAAAATAAAACTAAGGTATGTTTTTAACTAGAAAGCAGAAAAGGTCAAACCCAATATTGGGAAGAATCCTGATATCAGATGCAAGATACAAATAATAAAATACTGGCACAAAAACCAATTTAATCTTGAAAATCACAGAGAATAAAATGATACACTCAATATTATTTGTAAAATTAAATCTATCATGAAGAAACTACGTAACTCACACAAAGGTAAAACATAGCATTAAGATGTACTCCTAAACACAAATATTTAAGAACATCAAATTGTCTTCACAATCTAAATGCACAAAGACAAGTAGTGATTCCATTCTTAGAAAAATAGCAACAAAGTCTATACAATATTGAGCTTCCAAAAATGATCTCCCTTCTCCCTGCCCCAATACTAAGGAAAAGATACAATATATATAGCCCTTATTTCCCTCAAGACTTTTCAATTTCGCAACTGTTCATCTTTCAAGAATCAGCTATAATATGACTTTTCAGATTCTAGTAACTATCTCTTAAAAACAAATCTAAAAAAAAAGCTTCAGACGTCGCAAGTGGGATTTTGTGTACTTTTGCTAACTCAGGCGGGGTTTTGTGAACTTTTGCTAACTTTCCACCTAGCGGGATTTTGAACAATTTTGCTAACTCTCCAGTCGGCGAGATTTTGAGCAACTTTGCTAGCTTTCCACCCAAGCAGGGTTTTGTGAACTTTTTCTAACTTTCCACCCAGGTGGGGTTTTGTGAACTTTTTCTAACTTTCCACCCAGGCGGGGTTTTGTGAACTTTTTCTAACTTTCCACCTAGGTGGGACTATGTAATTTTTTTAACTTTGTAATCACCTCTTTGAGCCTAAAGATGAAAAATTTCATAACTTTCAACTGAGAGGTCTATTTTCGATGAAATTTGAACAACAAGAAGCATGAAATTTCTAGAATAAAACCCATAAATCATTTTTGCTTCGGATGCACGGATTCCGAGATCTAACATCATTTATATATTGCTAGCCAAAAACTTAAAATTTTAAAATATCTCTGTAGACAAGCAAATTATACTGATTGATCTCGTGCACCTTATCCTGATTTACCAACACCAGTTCATCCTGAATCACTTCGTTACTAACCATTTAATCGAACAATATTTATTTGATTAAATTCATCATAATTCATCTGTTAATTAAATAAATTCATTTTATTTGATTAAATGATTATCTTCTATTAATTAAATAAATCATTTTGTTTAATTAATCTTAATGTCCCTCTTTTAATTAAATAATTCATTTTATTTAATTAAGTTCTAAAGTTATCTCCTTTAAATTAAATAAACAAACCTTTATTTTATTTAAGTCTAACATCATCCCTCTTTAATTAAATAAATCAAACTTTATTTAATTAAATCTAATATTCATATTCCTCTCATTTTGATTTAAATAAATCTAAAAATCTAAGTCAAAGTGTCAAATCAACTAATCCTCATCTAAGTTAATCAAATCATGATTAATCCTAACTCTAATCCATCAAATCCTCTAGATTTTGCAACTTGTGCAAATAAATCAATTTAATTGATTTATAAAATCATCTATTTTCATTCAAAAAGGCATCAAGTTGGAATATTCTTCAAATTTGAATGCTCCCTCCCAAAGGTCTTATCCTCCAACTTGGCATTTATGACTCTTACAAGTCCTTTTTCTTGAGCCAAGTGGCAATAACTCCTCTTCCACATCTTCCTCCACAAGCTAACTTTCAAATTTCAAATCTCCACCTAATAGCATTTATTTGCACATTCATCAAAATGTGCTCCACCTCTCTCCACTAGCATGATGACAAGTGGCATTTTGTTATTGGTTGATCTTTAGTCCCACATTCATCATTTTTGCTCATTCTTCCATCATTCATTCCTATAAATGGAGGACTCTTTTACTAATTTTGGATACATATTTTATGCAGGTTTATCCATGGATCATCAAGGTTTTCATAATTCTCATCCACCATAGTTAGGATTATTGCAAATTTCATCAAGGAGCACCATTGATCATCACCAAAGCTTGCAAGGAATTAGGAAAGGGCTATTTTACACATCAAAATAACACCAATTCCCCTATGGGATTGAGAGTTTGAGCATTTAAATAGGATTTAGATTGCTTTCACTTGTTTTCTTTACTTTATTTATTGTTCATCATGCTTCAAATGAATCTTATGGGGAATGATGGTTTTAATTTGTGTAATTGACTAATATTGTGTTTGTTGTTCATGTTTATGTAGGTCTAGATCCGTCGTTCACATTTTGGCGCTAGGAGGGCGAATCTTGAAGAATTAACACATTTTTTAACCAAAATTATGTTGTTTTTCAAAATTTTGTGTGTCTACAAGAAATGGTGATGTTGCAAAGGTCAAATGGTGCCGCTATGAGTCTAGCGACACTATTTAGCGACATTGACAACAATCCAAATCGCGACGCTTAAGTAATTTTCCTTAGCACAGATCAAATCAAACTCCAACGTGCATCCCTGGTTGAAACAACGACGCAATCATGGTCTCTGTTTCTCCACAGAGCACCGCTGGTTTCACCAAAGCATCGTTGACCTGCTCCAAACTACGACGCCTTCGTAGATTGCGTCATTGGGGTGGGGTAAAAGTCATCCTTGAAGTTATTTTTAACATGTGCTTTTTGTCTTTGATCAATTTGAACTTCTAATTTGCTTTGTGGCTCTATTTTTTGTGGATTAACTATCTTTTGTAGGTTGAAGCAATCAAGAAGAAAATGAGGAGGCAAGGAGAACGTTTCTTATGGCATCTTCTTACTATTGTAACAAGTGTTTTTGAACACTTTGGAAACACTTATAATTCCATCCTAAGGATTTTGTTACTTCAGTTTTAGGACTCAAAATCATTTTCATTTGGGCTTAAAAAGAACAATCAAAGGGATTAAAAAGAACTTTAGGAACTTACTAGAGTTGGTTTTGGATTTTAAAATTGAACAAACAAACTTCACACTTCATCTTGGTGCTTAAAAAGAATCCATTATTGCTTTGAAGTTAAAATGAACATTTGTATTTTGTGTTTTGTAATCTCTTTTACAAAGTAATATCATTTAAAAGGCGTATGCACTTCTCTTGCGCTTCACGACGATTTTGAGAATCAAAATTATTTTGGTGATATTAAGTTGTATAAAAGATTGCCTCCACACTTTAATTTGGGTTCTTTAAAATTCAACAAAATCTTGCTAGTGTGAGTTGAGTATATCGCATGTGTTCTCTCTTTTTTCACACAAACAGGGATTGATCGAACTACAAATGTGATTGTTCGCTATTATTTACCTTTAGAGGGGCTTGTCTAAGATCAATTTGAAGGCGACTCCAACCAGTTTTTCACTCAGGCCGGTATACAAATGGACTAAGACTAAACTGTCAAGTCCTCATGGTATGTAGGTCTTAGCCGTATAGTGTCTTTTAGAATGGGGTACTACCTTAAAAAGTATAAGCACCCCTAGTAGGATTGATTAAAGTCTTTAGTGGCTTGCTGGACACTCACAAGGTGTCATGTCCCTGATCACCCTGACTAAGAACCAATTTGTTTAGAGGCCAAAATCCTTACTATTTGTTGGTGCAAGAATAGTCGTTTTGAAGCAATCCAACATTCTTGCGGTTCTTGTTAGAGATGAGAAGTATGCCATGGGAGTTTCATGGGTACTAAAGTTTGGTTGACCCGTAGAAGTGAGTGTCGTGGAAGGGATCCAGTGTGGTCAAACTTTTAATCATCCACCAAGAATAAGCGTAGCTAGATTTATCCAAGTGGGAATTCAATAAATATTGTCTCTTTCTATCCTACGGTTGTGCATCATTTTGGAATCAAAAAACACTTTTCTTAGATCTAAGGCATTGGAAAACAAACATTCAACCACGATCATCAAATTTCAAACCCTTTAGAGGAAGCAAATACCTTTGGAAAAATCCAAGTGCTATTGCTTTCCCTAGGGATTTTATCCTTAGAGGCTTCTAAGCATTTGAATTTATATCTCAATTTGCTCTCACTAAAGTCAACATTAGGAGACTATTGCCTTGATTTCCTTGATTTCCACATAATGGACCTTGTGGGATGAGAAGAAATTGGGACATTAGACATTTAGTTTGAAAATCTAAGGCAAGAAAGTTTTTATGGTAAAAAAGAACTCATTAAGCAAAGATAAGAGACAATTGAACCCCACACATGTGCTCTTCCAAATGATTTCCTGAAAGATCAAAATATGAAAACCAAAGTCCAAAGGTCTTAGTCAAAAAGCTCACAAGAAATGTTTGTCTATGCTTTACGAATTTAGAGAAAGATTGACCTTCAACTTTTAAAAACCTGCATCAAAGAACAATCCAAATTTGTATTCATTTTACTATTATCAAAATCCAAGACTTTTTCAAAGGTTTGAGTATCTCACATAGGAAGTATTAGCATGTTCTTCAAAACCTAGGTCTAGTAAATAAAAGTATCTCTAAGTCTCTTAGGATCAAAATCAAAACTCTCATCCATCCCTCAAACATAAAATCAAAATCACCTCACAATCAACTCTTGGAAATCTTGAAAAAATCCTTCATACTAGACTTTGGGTAAATACTCTTGAATCAAAATCAAAATCATCTTGTTTGACTAGGCATGTGTAGATGAATCCTTCTTTACACACTTAGTTAAATTATAATCTTGTGGACAAGTTTACTCTAGGACAACATCCAACCTCTTAGAGTTTATGAGTTCATTATCCAAACCAAATCCAATCAAAATCAAGATCCAAAATCAAATCAAACATCAATCCAAAAGTCCTAAAGTTTAGCATTTCCTTCAAGGTTTCTCAAAGAGTTTAATCATTCACAATCATCCATCTTTCACTATCTCATCACCATCCTTTTGATCCTTAATATCTTGGACTTTCTTTTTTGTACCTAAAATTTAGATCAATCCAAGGAGTTAGAGGTCCACCTCCCACATTCCTGAATATTGATCCTTATTTTATGGTCCAAACTAGATCTCAACACAAGAAGAACATGGAAACAAACAAAGAAACATCCACTTTGAGTGACTTGAGTCAAACTGCACCTAAAATCAATCCCACACTCAATCTTCTTCCTCCACTTCTGCAAGATTCTCAAGAAGAAGGTGGCCAAGTGGAGGACATCACCAACAATGTTCTAGGGATGACTCAAGATGAAATCATTGAAATGGTCCAAAATATTGAGACTCACAAAATTGTCAATGCCATGATGAAACTTGATCCTTCACAATACATGCTAGAATTGGCAAAAGAAGGGGTTGAAATCCCTTCCAACTATGATGTGAGCACTTTGGTGGAGAAACCTCTTGGGATTATGCCACCAGTCTCATTCACACCATCCTTTCAAAGCATCACTCAAACCATCCCACAAATCACATCATCCATTGCTCCAACTCAACCAATTGTCAACAAGGGGAGCTCATTACTTCATGCTCTTCAAACAAACCCCCTGTAAACAACCAAGACTTGGATGCAAACACCATCTTGGGTCAATTTGTTCCTCAAAATTTGAGTACACCCATACATTCTGATCACCTTCATGACCCTCACGAACCATCCTCTTTTCACACAACACCGTCATATCCTCTTAACACACAAACCTCTCTCCCTATGACTTCACAAGGAGAAGGTGGGCTATTTGGACAAGGGGGAATCTTTGATCCCTCATCATCATAATTTCCTCAAGGGAACACACCATCCATTTTTCCACCACTTCCACCTCTACCATTTTATCTATCCTCAATCAACAAAATCAAAACAATCCCCCAATCATAAATCAAAACATCACACCAAATCCTCTGATCATGCCATCGATATCGCAACAACAGGTGACAACAATCCAAACAACCCAAGCAATCACTGCACCATCCGTAAACATGGTCTTTCAAGGACCAAGCATATCAATTATACCATCCACCACGCAAATCTCTATCATCAATCCAACGACACCTTTCATCACAAAAACTCACAACATTTTGAATCCACCATCACCACCACCAAGAACAAACGTGACCAACCAATATAGCATCACCTTGCAAGTAACACAACAAGCCTATCAAAAGGCACTTCAGCAGTTCCAAACCCAACAAGCACAAAACACACAAGCTACACAACAAGTTGCTCAACAAGCGCAAGAAGCTCAAGCCGCACAAGAAGCATAGCAGGCTGCCCAAGCTCAAGCTTGTTGCAACAACAACAAGCTGCCCAAGTTGCACAAGCCACTCAAGCTGCACAAGCCGCACAAGTTTCTCAAGCCACACAAGTTGCACAGGCTACACAAGCCGCCCAACAAGCTCAAGCTCAAGCACATGCCCAATATCAAGCTCAATAGGCACAAGTACAATACCAAGCAGCTCAACAACAAGCATATCAGCAAGCCCTGCAACAGTACCAAGCGCAACAAGAAGCAACCCAACTATTAGCCCAACAACAAGCATTGTTGGTGCAACAGTAACAAGACCAACAACAAGCGTTGTTGGCACAACAACAGCAAGACCAACAACAAGAATTGTTGGCCCAACAACAATTATAGGCATATCAACAGGCATTGATCACACAATAGAGCTTGCAACAAACTCCCACAAACATACCCAAAACTCCACCCATCACTCAAATAATTCAACCACCTCAAAACATGTTCACTCCACCTCTTGATTCAAAAAATGATGTGATGACACAAATCAAATTGTTCTCGCAACAAGTGCTAGATCTCCAATTTGGGAAAACAACAAAAATACAAAGCAATTTGTGCCCCTATCCATTCAACAGGAGCCTTGTGATGGTACCATTCCCAAAATGGTTTGAAATCCCCAAATTCAACAAATATCATGGGATGGGAAACCCTAAAGATCACATCAGGGAATTCTAGGTACATTGCATGGAGGTTGCATACGACGATACATATCTAATGCGACTATTCCATCAAAGTTTGGCTAGGGCCACCATGGAATGGTTCTCTCGCCTTCCTCTTGGAATCAAAAAGTTCCAAGAGATCATGGACGCATTCATAAAGAACTACACATTCAATATAGGCATGGATGTGAGTCTAGAGGAACCATCTGTGCTCAAACAAGCTAAGGGGGAAACATTTGCTTCCTTCTTACAACAATGGTGATCCAAGGCCAATAGGAGCAAATTGACCATGCTTGAGGAACAACAAATCTACACCATCATTTCCAATCTTGAGTAAACCTTATCCTTCCATCTAAAGATGCAATGTATCACCACATATGACCCTTTGATCCCCAAGGTGCTCAACATCGAAAGAGCCCTTATTGCACAAGGGGGGACACCCACATATCAAGAATATCAAGACAATTGTCCATCCACCAGCTACAATGATAAACCTCACACATGGGAAAAGAACAAAAATGTCACTAATGATGGTGTGGTTGATGCCAAGGTCATAATCAGTGCTCCAAAACAAAACGTGCAAACATACCAACAACTACAAGGAAACAATCGAAACAACACATAAGCTAACATAATATCACAACAACAACCCAATAATCAAGTCAACAATCTAAATAATCAAGGGGGACCACCCCTGCAAAACAAATATCCCCCCAAATGGAAGTACAAATCCCTTGGGGAATCAATTGAATCTGTCATGAAGAAACTGGTAAATGAGAATCTCATCAAAATTCTTGTTTATGAGAATTATCAAGAGCCCCAAGTGAAACCACCATGGTACAATGAAAACCATCTTTGTTATTTTCATAAAATCAAAGGGCACACGATAGCCAGTTGCATGAGGCTAAAGAATCTGATCCAAGACCTTATCGATGACAAGATCATAAACATTGAACAACCAACTAGAAATCAAGACCTTAAAATATACACGAATTCGATGTCAGATCATAACAAAGGGAACAACCATGGAAATATAAAGTATGGCAATGTAAACCATGTGTGCGATCATGTTTTTGCATCCCTAGATGAATGGGTCACTGTTGTTAACATCAAGGGAGCCAAAGTTGATTGTGGAGTTACCACACGTGGCAACAAAGTCACCATTGCAGGATCATCCCAACCACCTAGGGTATCCTCCTCCAATCCAAAATATGTTCCCAATGTTTATAATGTCTTGGACTAGCTGAAAAGAACCCATGCTCAGATCTCCATCATGGAGTTGTTGAAGATCTCGCCCGCACATAGAAAAATCCTAGAGGAAGCATTAGCTTCATCCACCGTCTCTACGGATCTTGATGTTGACCAATTCCAAGCTATGGTCAGACACATCACCACCCCAAATCTCCTAACATTTTATGATCAGGACTTTCCCACCCAACCGTCTCATAATTGAATGCTCCATCTTGAAGTCCTGGTCCATAAAAATAAAGTCAAAAGGGTCTTGGTGGATGGGGGTGCGGGTCTAAATATCGATTCAATCAAACTAATAAAGAATCTAGGATTCTCTAAGGATGCCATTGAAAAGGGTAAAGGTATCACAATCAAAGCATATGATGATCAGGAAAGAGTGTCTCAAGGCACTATTCAACTCCCTATTCAAGTAGGACCAACCATCATGGAAACCACAAGCCAAGTCCTTGACCTTGACTTACCTTATAATATTCTCCTAGGGCGTCTATGGATCCATGGGATGCAAGATGTTGCATCTACTTTCCATCAGTGCGTCAAATTCCCATATCAAAATCAAGAGGTCACGGTCCATGGTGATCCCAAGCCCTTTTATTGTTGCAAGAACCTGGAAGCAAACTACTATAAAATCCCTTAAGTCCCAAAGAATGATGAAGGCCCTACAAATCCATATGTAGACCCAACTACCTTGGCCTCCACTTCTGAGACAGACACCTGCCATTCCTGATATCTTTGAAATCAAGGTCATTATCCAAGACAATGGGTGTGGGGATTACAGAATGAAGAAAAGTTATTTTGTAATAGGAGAGTTACCTCAATCTCCTAGGTCTCATGGGCAACCCCAACCAATTGAAACATCATCCCAAACTTTTAAAGTAGACCCATCCAAATTCAGGTGTTGGGGAGACCTAAGTCGAGAAATGGTAGATGAAAAGGACATATAAAGCTTGTTGTACCAAGATGAAAGGCCCATGCATGATCTTCCCATGGATGAAAGTAGCAAAGGACTATAGATGATGCTCGGTATGGGCTATAACAAAAACAAGAAACTTGGACAAATTGACAATGGGCTTCTAGTACCTCTCATTCCTGAGAAGTGTATAAGAAATTTTTGTTTCAGATGTACCCCTTTGAAAGTATCTGTACTTGGTAAAGGTGCCCTGGTTAGAAAGGTCAAAGCTCCCCCTCAGTCATCAACATCCACTCTTCAGTTACCAGTATCCACAGGTCGAGTCATAGATAACTTTACCTTTGACATAACCAACATATGCAATAGTGATGATGAAGATCCTATAACTGACCTACCCATGCTATTCAAAGATTCCTCCCTTCTCATGATTAGTACCTTTTCTTTTGAGACAAACAACCAAACCTGTGAGATAAACTTAGTATATCCCCAACTCATCGATTATGACCAATGAGGACCACCAATTTTGGACACATTCAAAAATGATGAGGTACTCTCAGAATTCATGGGATTATGGGATATGATACCATGTGGAGATCACAAAGCTAGGTTTGACATCATACTGGACACACATGCCTATTATGGGAAATGATTGAATCCCTTGGTCACAAAAGTGAAAACTTGAGAATAATCTCTAGGTCTTTAAGTGAAAACCACATTGTGGCACTCTCTGAACCAAAAATAGTAAAAATAAAGGACACATCCAATGGAGAAAACCTCTCTAAGGTGTCGAAGGATGAGGGATTCAATCTTCCTCTAAGTGCCATTCATTAGGAGAAGTCGATAGTCTTAGCAGAGAAGTGCAATCCAATCAACCTAGGAACATAAGAAATGCCACACATAACCTTCTATGTAGAATCCCTCTTAACAGAAGAGCAAGATCTCCTAGCTAAATTTCTAAAAGAAAGAAAGAAAAAATTTGCATGGACCTATGCTGACATGCATGGGCTTGATCCAGAAGTTGTAGTTCATCATCTAGCTATATATTCCGAAGCAAAGCCAGTGAGACAAAAGCTAAGAAAGATGCATCCCCAAATAGAATTGTTGGTCAAAATGGAATTACAGAAGCTCCTAGATGCGAGATTCATAAGACCAATTGATTATCCATAGTGGGTCTCAAATCTTGTACCTATTTCAAAGCCGGCTGGGGGCATCCACAGCTACACAAATTTTAAAGATTTGAACAAAGCATGTCCCAAGGATGATTTCCCTCTCCCAAACATTGACATGATTGTGGATATGACAACAGGACATGAGATGCTATCATTAATGGATGGATTCTCAAGTTACAACCAGATCATGATAGCTAAGGATGACTAACACAAAATGACTTTCACTTGTCCATGGGGGACATATTGCTGGAATATGATGCCATTTGGGCTAAAGAATGCAAGAGCTACTTATCAAAGGGCAATGACACTAATCTTCCATGATATGATTCACAAAAATGTGTAGGATTATGTGGATGACATATTGGCCAAGTCAAAGAAATGTCGGGATCACATATCAACTCTAAGCTCCATCTTTGACAGGATAGAAAAGTACAAGGTCTGACTAAATCCAAAAAAGTGTCTTCGGGGTACAATTAGGCATGCTCCTAGGGTACATTGTATCCATAAGAGGAATCGAGGTAGACCTCACCAAAGTCAAAGCAATTCTCGAGATGGAGGCATCAAAAACATTGAAGCAGTTGAGAGGCTTACAAGGAAGACTCTAGTCCATCCGCTAATTCATAGCGCAACTAGCAGACAAGGCTATCCCATATTCTCATCTACTCCACAAGGGGGTAGCATACAAATGGGATGAGAAATGTGATCAGGCCTTCAACAAAATCAAGGAGTACTTGCTCACACCAGTAGTTCTCATGCTACCAATTCCAGGCAAACCCTTGATCCTGTATGTATCAACAACAACAACTCTCGGTGCTCTCTTAGCACAACACAATGAAAATGGGAAAGAGAGAGCTATTTACTACATCAATAGGACTATGGTGGGACACAAGCTGAATTAAACATCCATTGAGAAGGCTTGCTTAGCCGCCATGTTCACATCACAAAAATTCAGACATTACATGCTAGCACATTAGATAAAGCTCATTGCAAATATAGACCCTCTCAAGTATTTACTTTCTAAAGCAACACTCACAAGGAAAACAACTAAATGGGTTATGATCCTGATGAAGCACGACATTGAGTATGTGGAACACAAGGCCATAAAAGGACAAGCAATTGCAGATCAACTGGTAGAAGCACCAATATATTCAGAGAATCCACTTGTATCAGAGTTCCCTGATGAGTCAATCTTTAACTTAAGTGTGGCAGATCACTGGAAAATGTACTTTGATGGATCCTACACACAACACGGGTCAGAAGCTGGGGTCTTCTTTATTACACCACAAGGAGATTGCATACCTAAATCATACAAGTTGTCATTTCCTTGCATGAACAACATTGTAGAATATGAGGCTCTTGTCATAGGGTTGAGGATTGAAGTGTAGTGCTAGATCATGGCACTCAAATTCTATGGATATTTGCAACTCATAATCAACCAGGTAAACAATGAGTATCAAACAAAGGACGATAAGTTGACTCCATATAAGAAAATGGTGGAAAGCCTCAAAGAGTTCTTCATTGATGTCACATTTGAGTAGATACCTATAGCAAATAACAAGGCACCAAATGCTATGGCAACAATTGGATCGCTATTGGATGTCCCATGCAATGTCCCAAAGCAAGAATTCCTTGTAAAGCAACCTTTCGTACCAGCATTTGAGGTACAAGAGTCTAAATTTGTGTGTGAAATAGTTGGTCCCTGTGATCCCTGGTATCATGATATATACACCTACTTGAGAATAGGAGTCCTCCCCATTGATATAACCCCGAACCTTAAAATAGAATTCGTCAAGAAGTCATCTCATTTTGTCATCCTAGGAGATACCCTATACTGTAGGATCATTAAAGGAACCCTTCTACGATGCCTAAATGTTGAGGAAGATTTGACTGCCTCAACCGAGGTACACAATGACATTTGTGGTTCGCATTCGAGTGGTATAACCTTGGCTAAGAAACTGTTGAGGACTGGGCACTATTAGCCTACAATGGAGAGGGAAGCTCACGACTATGTCCGAAGGTGTTTGCAGTGTCAGCAGCATGGGGATCTCATCCATGCACCAGCTTAAGAGCTCCACCAATCATTACAACTTGGCCCTTTTCATAATGAGGGCTTTATCTCATCAACAAAATCACCCCCACCTCATCCAATGGACATAATTTCATCATCACTGCCACATAGTACTTCATGAAATGGGTGGAAGCCATTCCCATGACCTATATCACAGGAAAGTAGATATCCAAGTTCATCCTGAACTACCTAATTTTTCACTACGATGTCCCTCAAGCCATTATCTTGGATAACGAGACACCTTTCAAAAAATAGGATGTTTGAGACCTATGCCAAAAGTTCAAAATCCAACATCGCTTTTCCACTCCATACTACCCCAAAGGAAATGACCAAGCAAAAGCTACCAATAAGACAATCCTAAAAATCCTCAAGAAGACAGTCAATGATGTTGGTTGTGACTGGCACCTGCAGCTGAATCCTGCCTTATGGGCTTATTGAACAAGTATTCGCACACCACAGGTGCCACCCCCATTCTCCCTGGTCTACAGATCGAAAGCCATAATCCCTATTGAGATCAAGCTCCCATCCCTGAGAATATCATTGTAGAATCTCATCATAGATGAAGAATATCGGGTATCACAGTTAAATGAGTTGGAACTATTGGATGAGCGACGCATGGATGCCTTAAACCATTTGCAAGTCTACCAAAACCGTCTCAAGAGAAGCTACAACAATAAGATCAGGAGTCGGACCTTTCAATTCAGAGAGCCCGTGTTGAAGGAGAATCAAAAGAATGTACCAAATCCATATAGCAAGGGCAAGTTTGAACCCAATTGGTTAGGACCCTTCATCATCACAACAAGCTACAAGTCAGGGGCATATCAACTATCAATGCCTGAAGGGGAACCTCTGCAGGAGCCCATGAATAGCTCCCATCTCATAAAGTTTTATGCCTAATCTTACAAGGTGTAAATCCAAAAAAACAAAAACAAAAAAAAGAAAAAGAAAAAAGGGATTAAAAACAGTAAAGAAAAAAATCGTCCTCTAGTGAAAACCACTTCGGTGGCGCTTTAGGCAAGTACATTGATGAAAATCTGGAAATAAGGTGCCTTGTGTAAATAGGCACTTTCCATCCACCAGGATCTCTGAGGCTTGTTTTTCATCATCCATCCATCACGCTTCCATCATCCATTTATCTTCGTCCACCACCAATCCGCGTCTACATCATTCCTTGGTCTTGTGTTCATATCATGATCCCTCCTAGTACTACTCAGCCCATTCTTAAGGTCAATTTGTCCTCCCTGTATTAGAGTAGTCTATTGCATCATGTTGGGGGCATGATCTTGCATCGGATCAGATTCGTTTATATTCTTGAAATCTTCCTTAAAATCAAAAAATACAAAAACATCAAAACATCCAAAAAATCCAAAAACATTCAAAACATATCAAAATCTAAAAAATAGGTCAAAAGGTCAGAAAAGTAAAAAAAAAAGTCATCTTGTTGAACTATAGGTCTCTGAGCTATGAACATAGGCAAGGTTGATCTTTGATCATCACCTTAGACACTTAGGTTAGTCCTTTAGGAGTCTGTCACAATAAACTGGCAATCCATTTGTTCATAACTCATCAATAAACGAGTTTGTGTCAGTTGAACTACGTGGTCTCTGCATGTATAACATAGGCAAGGATAATATTTGATCAGCCCCTGAGGCCCCTAGGATAGGTCCTTAGGTTAGTCTCTTGGTCAAAATCCCAAAAACACTAAAACATTGAAAATTTTGAAAATAAAAACATTTGCAAAAATATCTTGAAAATACAAAAAAATAGCCTCAAAACATTTGGAAAACGTCAAAAAAATCCAAATATTTGAAAAATCCATCCATCCCCACCTTGCTTTTACCCGCAATAAACATCCACTCATAATAAATCATCGTCACCCTCAACCTTTGGTAAGATAATCAAAAACAAGTCTAGCAGTTTAAAAGTGAAAACTCAAAGCGTCAAGGTTTCAAGTCTAGGTCAATAAGTAAACAAGTTAGTCAACTCTTGGTATTAATAGCCTATCATCCGGTCAATCTCAAATCATTTGATAACATCATGTCCTAGGATGCATCCTTCCTACAATGGACATCAACATCAGACATCATCGTAGTTTAGTCTTGGCTAGTGGTATGAAGAACATTAGCTTGTTTGTTTACTTGATCTTTGTCTTTTGATTTATCTTATTGCACTCATTCCAATGACCTCTCGATGATGTCCAAACAAAGGGATTTAGAGAGAAAGGAATGGAGCAACAATCATTATATTTTTATCTGATGTGCTTGTTGGATATTCTTGTAATATAACCTTGGTTATGCGTGCTTTGTTTGGTTTGTAGGGAGGGTGTTTTAGGTGTCTTGTTGACCACATAGGAAGGCTTTCCTTTCTACATTTTGGTCTGAGATGTTTGGAATATCTGAACTACATTCTGAATGAGGTTTTGTATGCCAGGTGTGAACAAGAGTACTCCTATCTGATTTTCGAGTCAAAGTCCATCACACTAGGTGCAATGTCATCCTAGTTCTTTATACCTTGATGCATCATACCTATGTGTGTTATCAAACATAAGGTAAATAGCCCTTTTAAAACCCCAATTCCTAATAAGCAAATCATCATCATCATTATCATCATCTCTAATAAAGTCTCATAGATCATGGGCTTGTTGGATCCTCTTGTCTTCATCTCATTTCTTCTTTCTTCTCTCCACGCTAACATGGTGCCATGGCAATTAAATTAAAAACATCACTAATGCATCCATCCTACATCCACAAACCGTCAACATATTACATATCATATCTTATCATAAATAGGAAACACTGATCATCTCACATGCATTGCATTTCATAATATAGATTGGTTATTATAAGCATCTCATAAACCATACATGTGCATCCATTGCATAATCATAAAAGCATCATCATATGCATAAGCATCATATCATCCATATATGCATCATTGTGTAAAAATCATTAAGAACATCACATTCTTGCATCATGCATGCATATACATTGCATCATCATATCATCCATTGCATAATCATAAAAGCATCATCATACCATCCATATATGCATCCATACATACATCATCATATCATACATGAAAAAGATATTAAAAAAGAAAAGGAACATGTCATAACATCTCATGATCATAACATATATCATCATCCATTAGGGGCATAATATAGATCTGTTAGTCTAAGCATTTGCATATCATAACATTTACATCCATATTATCCATACATCATCATAAGAAGTGCATAGAAAAGATACTGAAAAAATAAATGTATCCATCCATTGCATAATATAAAATCATACATACATTGCATCACATGATATAGAGTCACATCGCATATAGAACATCACATATACATCCATCCATCATGCATAAATAAAATAGGACACATCATATAATGAATCAATCATATCATATATATATCAATAATGTAACTGTCATGGTACAAAATCAAGATCAAATGTCATGTGTATGAATCAAATGTATACAATGCCCATGGATCTCAAAAAGAATTAGGTATTGTAGATCAAAAATGTGTGAGCTAGCCCTGGTGGTTGCTCCCCTCACCCACCTGCCTCTCAGCTTTTTCGTTTGTCTTTATGTACCCTATCTGCTAAGAAAACTTTGCCACTCGAGTCACTGGAGGCACTGGCTACCAATAGTGAAACCAATAATACTCTGCCTCTCTCACGGCCTCGTGGTACATCAGTGTGGCGACCGTCCTACCCTTTGCTACAACTATCATACTCTCCAGCTACTATCATTTTCCCACCTCCTGTGCCAGCTGCAGCTCTGTCGCCTAACACTGCTGCCTCTCATGATCTTGCTCTATTGTGAGGGCTTGGACCTACTGCCTAGCCTAGTCCCTCTCTGCTATCAATGTTTGCACCTGGGCCTGGAGTTGTTGTATCAGAACATCTCTCTGATCAGGCTAAGGTGGCGAAGGTGGTGGCAGTGGCTGATCTCTCTGTGGGAATTATTGGTCCTTCACAGGTGGTTGCTAGTCCTTGGGTGCATAGCTCTATTGATTCCCACCTCCCTGATCTAGCTGGTGTGGAGGTGGTCCACCTCCTCCATCTCCGTCTCCTCCTCCTCGTCCCCGCCCCCACCCTAATTTTTGGCCTCGGGGTCTTTGTCGTGGAAGAACTATCCTTGGAATGGTCAATCAGACTGGAGGCTTGAACCAGTCGTCATAAACACGTGTAGTGCCTAGGTCTGTTTGTGCCTGATTATAGGCCCATGGCCTAGCTACCAGCTATCTAAATGAATCCACTACATCTAAGGTGGGGATCGTCTGACCCCATGTCATATCTCTGGTAGTCTGAGCAAAAATGGACACATACTGATCATTTGGCCTATCTTGGACATCTTTGAACTATCTAGCTACTCGATTAGGCAAGTAGTGCTCAATCATCATGTGCTCACGTCCCTGCATGAGCCGATCCTGCCTTGCATAGAACAACTGTTGTACATCGTCATACCATGCAGGCATTTGCAGCCAAGGCCTCCAAGTAAATGTGGTCATCTCATCAATAACCCTCTGCCAGTGAGGAATGTTAGGTTGTCTCGTATGCGTAAATGTGAGACCACCCCTATACCGCCAAACTGTTGGGTTGTCAGGCTCGACATCGACTACTGTGACTCTCGGTCAAAGCACAACTATGTGCTCCCATGCCTAGATATGCAGAAGTGTGACCCCTGTGCCAATGGCTCTGTTGTCGCAGTATGAAAACTCATGCAAATCATGATAAGTGAGGCCAACATCACTAGTCCCCAAGCAAAGCAACACCTCCTGAAGAGCATCCGCTCCCAAGCCAGACCCCATCCCAGACTAAAATACCTACCCCACCGATCTAGAGCTACAAGTGCTAAAATAATAGTTGCAACAATCAGTCGAAATGTCAACACTCGACCTCTGTAGTACTCAAGGTCAATCTGGCCCTTGGTGAAGACAATCCCACTTGTCCCCATAATCTCGTAACACACATCCATGTCGGTGTCCATGTCATATATCACCCTCTCATTATGGATGGGCAATCGCAAAATACGCCAGACGTCCTCCAATGTGACAATCACCTCGCCGATGGGTAGGTCAAAGGATGACATCTCACTACATCATCTCTCTTCTAGCGCGGTCATCATCGCCAAGTGAGTCTTGATGGCAGGCACATAAGCAACGTACCATAGACCAATCACGCCAAGGTGCTCCTGTAGTAACTCATGTAGTTTGGTCAATCTGCCAAGCACTGAGGATCGGTGCTTGCCTAAATGAACAGGATCTCTATCCTCCTGCACCGATAAGGCCACAACATTAGGTTTCGTAAAAAGACTAGATCATGTTTGTACTTTTCGCAATTGAAACAACAAAGGTGTCGCTATCAGCAAATGTGTTGTTTGGAAACTCCAAATTATGTCGATGCAACCCACTAAACTGCAAACTAAGCCGCGACATCATTTTTTGACCAAGGGCCTATTTGACCTAAAAACCCTAAACACCTAACTCCAGCGCAACAATGCCATTTTCATATGCGTCGACCTTTGGAGTTTGAGCCCTAAATCCTAAACTGTGATGCAACATTGTAGGTCGCAATACAGCACGGTTTGAGGCCTAGGGTCACCGATTTAACCCTTTTAGTGTCGCTAAACAATGACGTTGGATAAACTTTGACTTTCTAAGTGTAATAAATGCGCACAAAAATTGAAATTACAAGTCGTGTTAGGGTCACATACCGGTGGTCCTGCGCCTGGAAGCCTCTGGTAGACTCGCACTTGCTCGAAAATGTGTCAGGGAAGCACTCGTTGCGCCATCTCGCAGCAGGGTCAGAGCTCAAAACGATGAAAATTCTAAAGGTTGAGTGTGCAAATAAATTGAAAGCGACCCCTCGAGGGCTACTTAAGCATGAAAATGAGGGTTTTTTCACCCGTTTTGGCTGTCAAACTAGGGTTTTGCACCCCCAACCCCATTTTACCCAACTGAAGCTTGTTTCAAGTCTTGTTCTCATGTTTTAGCATGTTTTCGGCATCCTGGAGCCTTTCTTGACCCTTTGGGAAGCTTGTCCTCTTTTTCGAGAAATCACCCAAAAATCCAAATTTCCATCCAATCTCTCGAGGGGCCAGTATACCAGCATAATTCTTCTGCTGGGGCAGCAGTGGCGCATCTAAAAAATAAAAAAAACTTTTGAAATTTTGATCTTGGCAAAGTTATTCTTTGAACAAACACAACTAGTACATTGTTTCAAAGAGGGGCAAAATGTACACACGTAAATTATATTGATTGATCATGTGTATCTAATCCTGATTTACTAACACCAGTTCATCTTATATCACTCCATTACTAACCATTTAATCAAATAATCTTTATTTGATTAAATTCATCATAATTCATCTATTAATTAAATAAATCTATTTCATTTGATTAAATCATTATCTTCTATTAATTAAATAAATCATTTTGTTTAATTAATCCTAATTTTCCTCTTTTAATTAAATAATTCATTTTATTTAATTAAGTTCTAAATTCATCTCCTTTAAATTAAATAAACAAACCTTTATTTTATTTAATTCTAACATCACCCCTCTTTAATTAAATAAATCAAACTTTATTTAATTAAATCTAATATTCATATTCCTCTCATTTTGATTTAAATAAATCTAAAAACCTAAGTCAAAGTGTCAAATCAACTAATCCTCATCTAAGTTAATCAAATCATGATTAATCCTAACTTTAATCCATCAAATCCTCTAGATTTTGCAACTTGTGCAAATAAATCAATTTAATTGATTTATAAAATCATCTATTTTCATTCAAAAAGGCATCAAGTTGGAATATTCTTTAAATTTGAATTCTCCCTCCCAAAGGTCTTATCCTCCAACTTGGCATTTATGACTCTTACAAGTCCTTTTTCTTGAGCCAAGTGGCAATAACTCCTCTTCCACATCTTCCTCCACAAGCTAACTTTCAAATTTCAAATCTCCACCTAATAGCATTTATTTGCACATTCATCAAAATGTGCTCCACCTCTCTCCACTAGCATGATGACAAGTGGCATTTTGTTATTGGTTGATCTTTAGTCCCACATTCATCATTTTTGCTCATTCTTCCATCCTTCATTCCTATAAATGGAGGACTCTTTTACTAATTTTGGATACACAACTGATGCAAAGTCATTATCTACACTTTTTATGCAGGTTCATCCATTGTTCATCAAGGTTTTCATAATTCTCATCCACCATAGTTAGGATTATTGCAAATTTCATCAAGGAGCACCATTGGTCATCACCAAAGCTTGCAAGGAATTGGGAAAGGGCTATTTTCCACATCAAAATAACACCAATTCCCCCATGGGATTGAGAGTTTGAGCATTTGAATAGGATTTAGATTGCTTTCACTTGTTTTATTTACTGTATTCTTGTTCATCATGCTTCAAATGAATCTTATGGGGAATGATGGTTTTGATTTGTGTAATTGACTAATATTGTGTTTGTTCATGTTTATGCAGGTCTAGATCCACCATTCACACTCGCCAACGGTAAGGCATCTTCGCATGAAAATTGGTTACATTGGAAAAAAAGAGGTTAGGATTAGATCTATAAAAGGATTTTGCACCAGCTTCATCATATTTTTAAAATTAATTATTTTTTTGTCATTTGGCAGGCTGAAGGGCATTAGAAGTTTAAAATGGGCCAAGTCAAAACTTAGCCAACAATTGGCTCTATCTGGGGGATGAGGACTATAAAGGACGAAGCAAGGAATCCAAAATATCAAGCATGGAACAATGCTTAAATTCTATTGGGCTACAAAGTCAAAAAGCATGGAGGAGAAGGAGCAAGAGCAGGACAAAAACCGAACAAAGCGGGAAAGGAAACTAAGCTACCAGCACAACAAAAACTCCTCCTATGTACATGGTAGGAAGGTCCTACCTCAGATGGCCTCCAAGTTGGTCATACAAATCCATTAACAGGCTGGAAGAAGTAGTTGCTTGTGTGAAACAGCGCTGGGTGACTAAAAATTGTGTGCACAACCCACTGCCAAATTGTGACTGTTGCCATCAAAAAGATAAAAAACAAGCATCTTGTGAAAATTCTTTGAATAAAATTTGATACTTAATAAGCCACTCTTTATTGTATGCCTTTGCAACTAAATGATTCACATTGTCACTACCTTGAATAGGATCACCAAAATTTGCCTTTACCACATTAGATTTAATATTGTAATTGATTTTCTAAAAAAAAAGAAACCAACCCTCAAATTGGACACCCCACATACAAATCATGAGATAAAGAAACTTATTTGTCACTACATGTGGAAGTAACTACATTGTTTAAAATTTTTGGACCCCAATTTTTAGTATGTGCATCAACAAACTCATTAGATTCGACTATTGATTCATCTATCTCAATATCTTCTTCACTTTTATCCATCCCATGTATTGACTCAAATGATAGATTTGAAAAAAATTGAATCTTGTAATATTCTCTTCAAGATGAAAGATTCATAAATGGGATGGTTAATCACCTCATTTTTTGTTGCCTTGCCTTCAATAATTTCATCAGCAAACTTAGATGCTTCATAATCAGGTTACAAACGAGAAGAAAAGGTGTTTGGAGATTCAGTTACCTCTTGGAGCTGATTTTTATTTTCACCTTCAGCTACACAATGCATATTAACATCTTTAAAAGTGAATGCCTCTTTTTCCAATAACTTGCTAGCATCTTCCTTTTCTAAAAATTGACCTTCCATGTTCACATTAACCAAATCATTTGATAAGTTTATATCAACACTTTCAGATCTGAAAGTTTCAATTTATGGAGCATAAGGAGGCATCAACAACTGTTCACCTTTGTTTAATTTTGGAATATCAATGACAGTGGATGAATTTTCAGTATTTGTCGCAGCCAAAGTAGAAGATGTCATACCTATCGATCATTTACAAGGAAAGTAATCTTCCTCATCACTGGAAGAATTAGAATCATCTTCATCTATCTCATAGTTAAGATTATAAATTTCAGCATCAAAAGATTTAGTCTTTACACCACTTACTTCACTTTTTTGAAAATGACTTTGATAAAAAATTGTGAGATTGGAACATTCAGTTGTAGGACGAAAGAGACTTGATGAGTTTGTTTTTTGAAACTTTGAAGTTTTATGCCTTTGAACCATACTATTTGTGCAAACCTTTCAACTTTATCTTTCTTCCACACCCTAGATAAAATAAAATCATCTTCAATATTAACAGCTTCTTGTTTTGCAATCTCAAGATCACTTACCTTACTTCACTTGAAGAGGAATCCAATGTCAAGATGCAATGCTCCAATGAAAATGGTCAGCTATAGCTCCTTACTTGGCTAAAGATTATGAGGAACCTTTTGTAAACATCTATCAAAATGTTCCACAAACTCTCTTATAGATTCACCTTCTTTATTTTTGATGTTGAGAAATTGAGATGAAAACGCACATGCATCAACCATTGGTTTAAATCTTCCAAGAAACTTCTTCTTCATGTTGTCCCAATTTGTAATGCATCCATCTTCTAAAGATTGAAACCAAATTGCAACAGCTCCAATTAGCAATTCAACAAATAACCTAACAAAGACATTTTCTTCTCTTACCCCCAAAATTCCACAAGCTACTATGAAGGCTCGAATGTGATCATCTACAACATGTGAATCTTCTCCATTCAACTTCAAAAAAATTCTTGAACCTGCAGGAAAGTTTGAATATTGTGGCAATGATAAGGGTCCAAATTGAGCACACCATGGTTGGGTTGAACCAACACCATAATGCAGATTTAGAAAAAGAATGGTTGGGTCTTTTACCAAAAATAATTTTTGGGTAGATCCCAAACAACAAAGTCGCCAACCTCCATTTTAAAGGAGGTATTTTCAAATTTCTGGGAAAAGAAAAAAAACTTGAAAACACAAGAACTCTGATTCTTTCCCCAATGGAGTCACCAAAAATCTGTTAGCAAACAGATTATCCCCTTCAAATAATTAGATGAATGACCCAAATATGCCCAACAATGAAGATAAACCAATTACCAATAGCTCTGGAGATTGCTATTGGATTAGTGATCGTCCTCTAAATTTTAGAGGTACAACTCCCTCTTATGATCTTCAAGGAATTAGAAAATTTGAAAATAAAACTAAGGTATGCTTTTAACCAGAAATTAAAAAAAGGCCAAACCCAATATTAGGAAGAATCTTGATATTAGATGAAAGATACAGATAATAAAATACTGGCACAAAAATCAATTTAATCTTGAAAATCACAGAGAATAAAATGATACACTCAATATTATCTGTAAAATGAAATCTATCATGAAGACACTGCGTAACTCACACAAAGGTAAAGCATAGCATTAAGATGTACTCCTAAACACAAATATTTAAAAACATCGAATTGTCTTCACAATTTAAATGCACAAAGACAAGTAGTGATTCCATTCTCAGAAAAATAGCAGCAAAGTCTATACAATATTGAGCTTTCAAAAATGATCTCCCTTCTCCCTTCCCTAATACTAAGGAAAAGATACAATACATATAGCCCCTATTTCCCCCAAGACTTTTCAATTTCATAACTGTTCATCTTTAAAGAATCAGCTATAATATGACCTTTCACATTCTAGTAACTGTCTCTTCAAAAAAATCTAAAAACAAAGCTTTAGACGTTAACTCAGGCGGGGTTTTGTGAAATTTTGCTAACTTTCCACCTAGTGGGATTTTGAACAATTCTGCTAACTCTCCAGTGGGGATGATTTTGAGCAACTTTGCTAGCTTTCCACCCAAGCAGGGTTTTGTGAACTTTTTCTAACTTTCCACCCAGGCAGGGTTTTGTGAACTTTTTCTAACTTTCTAGTCAGGCAGGACTATGTAAATTTTTTAACTTTGTAATCACCTCTTTGAGCTTGAAGATGAAAAATTTCATAACTTTCAACTGAAAGGTTTGTTTTCCACGAAATTTGAACAACAAGAAGCATGAAATCTCTAGAATAAAACCCAGGAATCATTTTTGCTCCAGACGCACAGATTCCAAGATCTAACATCATTTATTTATTGCAAGCCAAAAACTTAAAATTTTAAAATCTCACCAACGATAAGGCATCTTGGCATGAAAATTGGCGACATTGGATAAAAAGAGGTTAGGATTAGATCTGCAAAAGTATTTTGCACCAACTTCATCAGATTTTTAATTTTATTGTTTTTTGTAATTTGGTAGGCTGAAGGGCATTAGAAGTATAAAATGGGCTAGGTCAAAACTTGGCCAACAAGCCCAAATTTAAATATGTTATTGTCGGCATTTTTATGTTTGTAAATTCAACTTCATTTATCGGTTTTTCACAATTAATTTTATGGGAAACAAATAAATGCATATAAATATAAGTTTTTCACCATTTGAAACTAGAAAGTAATTTGAATATCAATTGGAGCATCCTAAAAAGTAGTCAAGAGCATAATTAGCAACATTTTTCATTAGTCAAGAATCATGTTAGCAATACATCAAGTTTATGTGTAAGATTGTTCATGTTTTTGTGTTCATTTGTTTTGTGAGTACTAACACTTGCAAGACTTCATATCAACACAAAAATATTCCTTGCATGAGATGTGTACCATGACTTCAGTCCATCAAGGAGATCAAGCATAGGTAGTAAGTTGAAACACTTGTCATTTATCACTTGTTTTTATCGATTTTGCTTTGTCTGACTGACAATAAGCACTCTTTACATCATCGTATCTATTATAGAGGTGGAAACACCAAAACAGGGTTTGACTTAGGCAAGCCCCTATATGGTACAACCCTTTCTCCCCTCTTTTGTTTTTAGGTGGCAAATCCAAAGTGGACTCGACAAAGGATTGAAGAACTAATTGTAAAATCATGCATTCAAGTTTCCTACTTCAACAAATTAGGGCAAGGAGAATTATTCATCAACAAATGAAGTTTTGAAGTCAAGTCCAAGAGGGAAGAACCTTCAGACTATCACCTAGTAAGATTTGTTCACAAATTTCAAAAAGAAGCATTCTCCAATCTAGGGTGCCATTGCTTTTGACCAGACTATTTCATTCCTAGTTTGCATGCTAGGTTCCTCAATCTTTGCATTTTATTCTATTGGCATCAATTTTTGTGTTACAATTTTGTACTTTTTTAAAATCATATCAGTTTGTTGTAGATGCATAGGTAAACTAATTTTTCATTTACATAAGAAAATCAATTCAATTCATAATCAATTTAATCACAAATCATCCCCTAACAAAAAGAGGGACCAAAACATGATCTACTATTCTGGTTCTTCCATTGAGGATAGTAGTCAAGTGGTCTTGTGTGATCAATTTTGGTTCCTCTCTAATGTCATATTGGGAAAGGTGTGATTTAGACTCTAGATCAATTTTTCCCACATCACATTTTGGTGAACCTGACGCTTGTTACTTTTACAAAAACCTTTTGAAATGATAAGTCTTTCATTGTGAAATCTGAGTGCAATGCACATTTTAGTGAAAAGAAAATTGAAAAAGCATAGATTTACATATTTTATTTCATTTCAAAAGCTCAAAAAGTGTTATCTTTCAACATTTTCGAGATAAATTCAATTAGTCAAAGCATTTTAATTTTTGGAAATTGTAATTTGAACATATTGAATTGCTTCAACAAATATAAAATTATATGAATGTGTTTGCTTCACATAAACAAATTAGGTTTATGTGCATTTCCATAAATTTGTTTACTTTCAAACCTAAGCATGTGCAACCTGATATCTCCATACACTATAGGTACTTCCCAGGTGTTTAAATTGTTAAAATATTGCATCTTTACCACCCCCCCCTATCTAGTTGAATTATGTCCAAATTTTGGTCATAGTGTTGTCTCTCTGATCTCTATGCAGATCTACCTTATGCTTCTGAAATTTGTTTCAGTTTCTATCTCTTTCATCTATTTTTCTCTTCATTATATGAGCACTCAAATGTCCTAAATCTTGTGATAAATTTATGAGCTTTACGAACTGGTGTCCCATATCCAATACCCTGTGATACATAGTTATAGACTAATGGCTTCCTATGTTGCAATCACATATGATGTTGAGCTTGAGTCTTATAACTCTTTCACTCAAGGAATTACATATACACAATCTATCTTTGATTGTCTTCTTACTCCTAAGTTTCCTATGTCTATTTCGTCAGCTAGCATTCATATGTGTTGGATTTGATGTCAATGGTTTCGTGAGATGTTGTCAGATTGTTGGAATTGTGATCATTGATGTCAATGGTCACTTGCACAGAGAAAGATTGATTGCAATTGCATAGTAAAGGTCCTGAAAAGTTGCAAATGTTTTCAAGCAACATTACAAAATTTGCACAGTTGTTGTATAGTCTTACCCCATATATCATGTTTCATTGGCATCAGACCTTGGATTTCAGGCTTCGGGCTTCGAGCCTGCCTTATACCACATGCTAGAAGAAAGGAAGGAGATAGGCTGAAAGAGAAAAGTATGAAAGGTTGCCCCTGTCGGGCGTCAAAGGTTGGCGAGAATGCTTACACCTTATCATAAAGATAAGACAAGGATAAGGAGGGAAGCACGATACTTGATACCCGAAAGATAAAGACAGTCAAATCTTTCGAAGGAAGCCATCAAAAATCAAGGGCCGAGAAGGAAGCTTAAGACTTATGAAGAAGAAAAAAAGAAGTTAAAGGGTAAGGCCAATTATTGAAACCCAAAATGCGCTAAATTATTCTTTGAATGGAGTGATGCCACTTGACATCCACTTATTGGAGCACAAATTTTCTTCATATCGCATTCTTCTTCATCGAGCACAAAGTGAGATTGTACTGAGGTATCTATGGATGGAATGGAGATGTGTGGTATAATTTCATTGTAGCGTTGAGTCTCTTTCTAGATCAACGGTTGGTGCAAAGGGTATTTGAGATCAACGATTTTTGTAGCAGTGCATTTCTGGTCTGCTCTAACACAGTTAAATGTGCAATGGTGTGAAATTTCACCATGTGTCTAACATGACGTATGCAAGACAAATGGTGTATTTTTGTTACTCTGTGGAAAGAATGGTGGTCCCTATGTTAGCTATGTGGGAGAATGGAATGCTTACACATGCCAATTTTCTATTACAGTGCAAGATCTCTTCAAAGTGCAATTTCATTGTACAGTGCAAAGGCAAGAATGTGCTAAACTTTGGTGTTGTGATATGGAAACACGTGTCCTCAATGATGTTTACAAAGAAAAGGCTAGACAATGTGAGTTAAGATCAATGATTCCCATTAAAGAAGGTGATTGAATGGTTATCGTTGCATCGCATAAAGGAACTTGATCTTGTAATCATAAACTGCAAAGATGTGTTATGATGCCAAGTGTCCTCTCATCAGACGCCTATCACAATATTGCATAAAAATGTATATCTCTTTAATTATAAATTATGGCAATGTGCAATTATGACAAGTGTTCATTTAAGTTGGTGAAAAAGGAAAGATCAATGGTCGATATTCAAAGTGGGCAAACGACTATTTCCAAAAGACAAAATTTCATGGGCAGTTACAGAGATGAAGTCGGTTTAAATGTATTTTGGAAAATTTATTAAAGCGATGGTTTCAAGGGACTAGGAAGTAGTTAGGGTTTGTGTAACTATAGAAAATAGTTACTGTCATGGTCAAAATGGCAACATTATTGGTTCTTGAATATAGAACTTTGATATTTCATGTGTCTAGTGGAGTTGTAAATGTAAATTATTCAAATACATAGACAATCCTGTATTGAATGTGTTTCAAGTTGGTGGTAGAGAATATTGAGAAAGAATAAAAACTATCATTGAGCTGATTATTTTTGTAATTTTTTAATTATGAATTGAGAGCTGAAAAGTAGAGGAAGAGAGTCCAGAAGATGAATTGAAAAGGTGCATTTCAGGTTGGAGAAGAACCAATATTAGCATATATGAATTTGTAATGTTGTAGAGGTTGGTGCCTTAGAAAAATTGAGTTGGTGCTCAATTAGGTGTGCAGTGTACCTAAAGGTTGGTGCCTCAAAATATTTTCTTGGGTGTCAATGTACCTGTAAGTTGGTGCTTACAAAACATATGTAATATATTTTATTGTGAGGCTGGATTTGAGTGGTAAACTCAAGTAACTTTTCTCATTGTGGTTTTTTCCTTTTAGGGTTTTCCATGTATATTTAGTCTCTTCTTTGTGTGTAATATTTTTTTGGAATCTTTAATCTTTTCTGATGTTTTAATTTGGTAAAAATTTGCATAAACTCATTCACCACCCCTCTCAGTGTATTGGTGTTCTTTCAACAATGTGGACTTAGAGACTATTGTTGCCCATGTCCCTAAGGATAAACCTAAACAATTTGATAAAGACTTAGAGAGCCTTCAACAATACTTAAGCACCAAATCTCTGGTTGGATAAATAGTTCCATTAGTTGATAACTCTAGGAAGCTCATCAATGATTCCCAAGGGATAGAAGTGTTGTGTAACCTAGCCCACATGGTAGACGCAAACATCCTTATAGTAGCTAGTTGTTCCCAATCCCTCACTAATCCTCAAAATCAAATGGGAAGACAAGTCTCCTCTCCAACAACCATGCCTTCAGTTCGTACTTTCACCCCTCCAGTAGTAGTGTCCACCACACAATATAACAATGGTATATATGTTGGTTTAGGGTTTTCTTGTGGACATCCTTTTAGCTTTGTCCCTCCATCCACAATACCTCCATTCACCTCATTTCTCATTAAATTTCAAAACAATAACCCTCCAACCATTAACAATAGCCCTACATATTCCACACTTTCCCAAAACATGTCACAAAACGATCATGTAATAAACCGATTGTTACAAAACATGTCATCTTTACAACAAGTTGCAAACATGAACCAAAAATAAACCAACACTACCCCACCTACATATCTCACACTGAGTCCATTATCATTTTCTACTCTAAAGACACTCATACCACAAAGCAATACAATACCTCGCTTCGAGAAGTATACTAGAAAAGAGGATCCTAACAACCACGTGTCGGCTTTTACCACCTTGTGTAGTGATTTCATTTTTGAAGATGCTCTCCGCGCTAATATTTTTCCTAGATCATTAAAAGACATGGCTTTGGAATGGTTTTTTTCATTTCCAAATAACTCAATTAATTCCTTTACAAAATTATTAATGAGTTCCTTCAACATTTTCAAGAAAACATCGGACCTCAAGTTACATTGACTAATTTGGTCCATTGCAAACAAGGACCTAAGGAAAAATTGGTTGATTTATAAGACGATACCAAGCTCTTTATTCACAAATCTCCTATAATCTCCCAGATGCTGACATTCAAAGGGTGTTCATTAGAAACTACTAACCTAACATTAGAGATAAGATCATATTGATGAAGTATCCCTCATTCACCCACTTGTGTACGACTCTTCGTGATTACCAAAAATCAGTTAGCCAATATGAAGGTACACATTCATTGACTCGTAGTGGCCAATTTGAAGCTTTACCCCAAAACAACTATCAATCATTCAAGAAACAAAATAAAAACTTTATTAAGATAAACACCCCTCAAGCTTCTAATAACATTGAAAGACAAGTTCTTGTTTCATCTATAAAACAATATCAATTTAGGTCAAGAGATAAACAATTTTCACAATTCCCCGATTCTCTCCATGTCATTATGTTGCAATTTCTCAATAAGAACATGATTCAACTTCCTCCAATTAGGCTTATTGATACCACTAAACCATTACCCCCAAACTTTAATGCAAAATCCTTTTGTCAATATCATTGTAGACTTGGACATGATACAAAAAGATGTATGCATCTCAACCACCAAGTACAAACCTCATCAATTTTTATATCATCTAGTTGGCTAGTGTAAATGATAAAGGGAATAAATCAGTATCACTGCCTAATCAAAACTTACAAATATTTACAATTTGTTTACCAATTCATTCAACTAATCTTGTTGAAGAAAATAATAATGAAGATGATGTTGATAACATATCTGATATTTTATAATGACTGCTTTCCATTTTTTGTCTTTTTGTTTCATAATCTCAGACTGCTATTTTATAATAGCCCTATTATGGTTGAATACTAATTGGGACATTGTCGATTTGATCAATGGTTTATGTAGTTTTAAGTTTGCTAGCAGAAACTTATTGTTTTTTATTAATATTGGCTGGACTATGGTTACTATGTTGAATGATAGTTTGCGTGCTAATCTGGTTATTTTTTGGTTCTTGTTGGTGGTGTTGTTTCCCACCTTGTTTCGGTTCCTTTTTGTCTATTGGTTGTAACCATGGGATCAGGGCCCTTCCCTGCTTAACTAATCAAAAACATATCTGATATGATTAGCATGATTGATACTCATCCTCACAAAGATCAACAAAATCTCTTACCTAATATTACTTTCACACATATTGACACTTCTATGCATGCTCTTGATAGTCCTCTTTACATGACTGGAAAAATTCATAATAAACCCATAAGGGGAATACTCATTGATCAGGTATTGTAGACACTTAAAAATGTATTGAATGATATACACACTTGAATCCGATATATGTACATCATTTCTTCCTAAAACTCATCTTCTTTTCGCTTGTTTGATTAAATTAGCCTAGTTATTTAATCAAATGCCTCATTTTCACCTATTAATCTAATTGACCTAATTAGCTTAATTCACCCCCTCTCACACTAACATTTCACCCTGTTAAATTGAATAAATCAAATTATTTAATTTAACCCTTATTTCATCTTATTTAATTAAATAATCCTAAACTATTTAATTAAATATCATTTTGCATTCCCCTTTTCATTAAATAAATCCATAATTTAATGAATATCCTATTATTCTCCATCTTGCACATTCAAATTTAGTTTTAATTAACTAAATTGCTAATTATCCTCACCCTCCCACTTGCAAGGGAATATTCTTGGAATATGCCTTCTTTGCACATTCCTCGAATATCCTCTTTTATGCACTCATTCCTCCAAAATATCCCTTAACCTCTTCCTAATTCTTAGGAAATGTGTTTGTTAAAAGCTAATTTGGACCATTGATTAAATTAGTTGATCCTTGTCAACTTTCAACTCTGACCATGGATTGGAATCCTCAATCCATGTTTCATCCTCCTTTCATTGTTGACCATAGATTGATCTTTTCAATATGAGCCCTTGATTTTTCATTTGATCTATAAATAGATCACTATTGGGAGAGAAATGGATCCACATTTTCAGAGTAAAGTTATGCTGCTAAAATTCATACTCAATTGCACCCATATTTCATATTTGATAGCATTTTAAATTAAAGCTTCATTCATTTAGCTTAAGCATCCATTAATGGCTTCCATGGTAACTTAGCTTGCATCCATTTTAGCATAATTTGAATCAATGGCTTATATCTTTGAATTTTGTTTACATTTAGCATAGATTGCATCTATTTTATCAATCATCTTAACATTTAGCTCTCATCTTTATCATATTAATCTAGTTTTGTGTCCATGTTTCACACACATCTCATCAATTTCATCAGTTTTCTTCAATAAAACTGATTGAAACAAGCTCATATTATCCAAGGGATTGGGAAAGGGTCGCCATTCCACATCAATGTGACACCACTCCCCCAATAGGATAAAATTTGAGGTCATAGAATAGGGTTTTGTTATGCTTTCATGTTTATATCATGTTAGTTTAATGGCTTCCTAGTTTTGATGATTTTGAATATCTTATTGGGATCATTTCTTAGGGAGTTAAATAGGCTTTGAATTCATTTGGATCTGATTTATTTAGTTCATACTATGACATTGGTCACAGGTATGTATGGTAAATATGATCACTGAAGAATTTTTATATGTCCATGAACTTTATAAGGATACTTATGAGCAATCAGAAGTTAAATAAAGGCTCATGATGGTTCCATTCGCCCTATGACTGGATCTATAACTCTCCTAGTTAAAGTAGGACCTAAATAATTGGATATTTTGTTTACCATAATCTCGACGTTAGACCAGTTTCTTGTGAAGTTAGGTTATCCGTGACTTAGCTCCATGAATGCATTCCCATTGGTCATTCATAAATGTCTTAAATTCCAATTTGAAGGATAAATACATACCATTTACCATAGTGGGTTTAAGCCTTTGGCATCTCATGGAAACTTTTCACTGGATTACCTTTGGCCTCAACCAATCCAACTCACTAAACCTTGTGAAGACTATCTATTTTTATCATATCAAAAATTTAAAGCTAAGTATATAGCCCAATTATCCCCTAGTAACATTTTACATGAGGCTCCTCAGTCTCCAATGGCTTTGATGATTGTTCGTCCTACTCCATCGATAGTGAATGAACCTTGACCTGAATCGGGTATTCTTCCTCATCCATCTAGCATCTATGTTACAGTTCCCCCTCTTCCATCCTATAAAGGACAACAAGACAACCGTTCAACGAGGCCTTCAAGGTTAAATTTTTTCCTCCTAACGAAAAACAAAACTTCATGCAAAAACTTAAAACACCTAATGTTTCCCAACCTTTCATAGTTCCTTCAATTCCTCTTACAAAGGAAGAAAAGGGACCAATGTTGGAAAATTCCTAAATTCCTTCTTCATAAGATGAAGCTCATGCAAGACGAAATTAAAGTGCAAAGGAATGCAAACAAAGACGTCACGCTATGGCTCATCAACTTGCCAAAGATAATAAATCCTCACCTATCCTCCATCCATACAACTAAAATCTGATGAAATACCTCCCACCCATCCATCTTCGTCATCACTTGTTCCTCTCCACCATCCTTACCAAAAAATAAAGTTGAACCTTATTTATCCCAACTAGAACAAAGATTAAAAAGCTCTCACATGGATGATAGTGCTCCCAATCATGTTGATAACACTAATATGCAACCCATTATGATACACTGATATTGAATCAAAAGATATACCAAAAGAGCAAAAAGTTAATGAATTATCTCTTATGTTTTCCAAATCAATGAACCTAGATGGGGGCAGCCATGATGATCCTACTAATGTGAGTGACCCATCATGTGTTGAACTTGGTGCTTCTCCTTTTATTGTACTTGTTGTAGTTCCTTTAGTTTATTGTCTACCTTCCATTTATGATGAGCAAGATTGGGATGCAGACGACTTGCTATAGATCAACTCGCTTGTGTAGTACCTTTGTGTCTTTGTGTTTTAATTGCAGATAATGTGATCTCCTTGTAATGTGTCGCTTCACATGTATTTATGTTTGTTAGTTTTCTTTGGATGACCCTTGTTATTCTTGTTGGCACAAGGATACAAATAAAACGAATCTATTGTGGAATTTCTCTATTTTGTATCTTCATTCTTCATTATGTCATGAATGTTTTCTTTATTCTTTTTGTTTTCCTTTGGGAATGATGCAAAGCATTGAGACATTTAGGCCTCTTCCAGGTTGACCAAAAATATTTTATGTTGTTTTAAAGTGTCATTCCTCCCTTGTGTTCATAGTTCCACAAGTATTTTGGGAATGATTTCAATTCCAAGCATGATCATATTATACATTATCCCTTGTCTATACTAACCCCATATCTGTGGATCCCTCATGTGTTATTTTTTTTTTTTAGACTGCAGGAATCGGGTAGCACGACCCCCTATAAACTGCAGTGCGCCTGGTAAACTTTTTAACGTGACCGGTGGCGCTGGCGCGACACGCCCTCCGGTACCACGGGACGGGGGAGACTAGAACTCGTGACCAGCAGAGCCGCAACGGAATTACTTAGCCAACCGAGCTAGGGCCCCCGCCCCCTCATGTGTTATTTTGGTCTTGTTAATTGTATGCCTTTATTTTGGGGGCAACCCCTTGTCATGAGTCAACTTTTTTGGAAACATATCATTTGGCATAGGATTTCCCAACAAGCTCTCATGTCTTATCACATATCATTTTATTCTACCTTAAAGGCAATTGCTCCTAGTTAGTGTTAGCAATTACTTAAGGTGGGGGCATACATTACATTATGTGCTTCACTTTGTTTCATGTAATTGGAACTTTGTGAGACGTTTATGGCATATTGATCATATTTGGTAGTGCCTTATCAGAATTATTTTGCAAACAATGAGCTTTTCTTATAATTCTTGGTATGGTTGACAGGAGAACTCACCTAGTGAATACCGAACTTCACTAGCCCTTGTGTGTTTTCATTTGCTACCCTTTTGCAAAAACTCACCTAGCCTATGTTGTTTCTTATCAAGATCACCTAGTGAATATCAAACTTCACTAGCCTTTGATGCCTCTCATGGGTCACCTAGCAAAATATCGGAGTTTGCTAGCTTGTGATTCATGAATGCCTTAGGTATGGATCCTAGTAAGAATTTTGTGGATCTTTCTAGTTTGTGATGTCATACCCTCTTTTTTGTGTTTGCGTTGTGTTTTACATTTATATTATGTTTAATATGTATCTTCATAGTGTATGGTTTATGTTTGTATTTTTTGTTGCATTGCACCTTATATGTGTGTGTTCCTTTGTCTCTACATTGTTGTTTAGTAGGATCCCGAGCCTAGGGGCTAGCACATCCCTTAGATTCAATGTCATTCTACCACTCCAATACTTTGATGAAAGAACCCTTTTTGGCTTATCCTTACTTTAGTGTGAGAATGAGTGTAAGTTCATACTCTCACTAAAATGGGGGCTAAATATAGTGTCATAAATTGTTGACCTTGACAATTTCACACTAGGTTTAGCTCCCCTTATGTGACTAGACCTAATTATGCTTGATAATTTACCTATGTTATATCATTTTTGAAAAAATAGGATATAATTGGGATTTAATATTAATTACTTATTCAATAATAACAAAAGCCCCAAAATAGGTATGGTCTAGGGCACCACCTCCCTTGACCAACCTATTTTGGCCCAATTTTAACTGTTATTGTCGGTATTTAATGTTTGTAAATTCAAATTCATTTATTGAATTTTCACAATTAATTTTGTGAGAAACAAAGATATATAGTACTTTTCACCATTTTGAAACTAGAAAGTAATTTGAATATCAATGGGAGCATCCTAAAAAGTAGTCAAGAGCAACATTTTTCATTAATTAAGAATCATGTTAGCAATGCATCAAATTTATGTGTAAGATTGCTCATATTTTTGTGTTCATTTGTTTTGTGAGTACTAACACTTGCATAACTTCCTATCAACAAGCAATTCTTCCTTTCATGAGATGTGCACCATGACTTATGTTCATCGAGATCGAATCTAAGTGGTAAGTTACAACACTTGTCATTTATCACTTGTTTTTATCCATTTTCGTCTACCCAACCGAGTGTGAGCACTTTTTACATCATCATAGCCATTGTGGAGGTGGAAACACCAAAACAAGGTTTGACTTAGGTAAGCCCCTATATGGAAAAACCCTTTCTCCCCGCTTTTGTTAGCAGGAAAAAAATTTGAAGTGGATTCAGGAGAGGATTGAAGACCTAATTGCAAGATCAAGCATTAAAGTTTCCTACTTCAATAAATTAGGGCAAGGAGAATTATTCATCAACAAACAAAGTTCTGAAGTTGAGTCTATGAGGGAAGAACCTACATGTTGTGACCTACTAAGGATTTTCCACAGATTCCAAGAAGTAGCATTCTCTAATCTAGGGTGCTACTACCCTTAACCAAACAATTTTAATCCTAATTTGCATGCCAGGTTTCTCAGTCTCTACACTCTGTTATATTGTCATCAGTTTTTGTGTTGCAATTTTGTACTTTTCTAAAATCATATCAGTTTTTTGTAGATCCATAATTGACCTGGTTTTACATTTACACAAGAAAATCAATTCAATTCATAATCAATTAAGTCACAAATCAACCCCTAACAAAAAGTGAAACCAAAACCCAGATCTAGCTCTTTCATTGAGGATATTAGCCAAGTGGTCTTGTGTGATCAATTTTGGTTCCTCTCTAATGTAACATCAGGAAAAGTGTGATTTAGAGTCTAGATCCCTTTTTCCCACATCACAATCATATGAAAAGAGTGACATATTCAAAAAAGAAAATATAAGAAATACTACCTTAAATAGGATAGCGAAACAATGGCCTAAAATAATTAATTTATGAGCACTGACCACTAAATATTACTTTCACCAAAATATATATGATATTTTATAAATCATATAATGATTATGAATATAAAGAAACATCACTAAGAATATGAGAAGCACCAAATCGAAATCACTTATATTTAGAAGTTCCTCAATTTAGCACAAATTTTAAAACTGTCAATATGCTCTTGAAACAATCTTTCCACTCAAATGTAATCTCTAGATGGAATCACCTCTATTGGATAAGAGGGTATTCATCTCCAAATCCAATCTAGGAACTAAGAGGTTCTCTTTAATATAATTTCATTACCAATAGGGTTTTTGTCCTCTAGCCAAAAAATGGGCACTAAATGCTCAAACTTCAAGAAAGGGGTTTTTGGCAACAAACAATATATTATTTTCCTCAAGCCCATATTTTTCTTTTATAATCATTTGTTTTCTATTTTAAACCTTCTCAAGTAGTCTATAGAGTTTTTTTCTTTTAATTTTAATATTCCAGTTTGCCTCCTTATCCCAATGACATTACTTTAGGCTCTCTTTACAAACACTTTTTTACTTTGAGGCACTAAGTTATTACTTTTTGGGAAACTTATATTAAATTATTAATTTTTTTACTTAGATCAAATGGGGACATGAAAATCTACCCTTCCCAAAGGTTGCTTGTCCTCAAGTGATGTTGACTCAACTCATCAACTTCTTCTGACTAAAACATTATGCCAATATCATAATCTCAAATCAGTCCTTCGAATTCACAATTCCCAATCCTCAATTCTCCTTGTGAAATAGTTGGCTTATGTTGCACCAATCTAATATAATTATTAGTTAAAGAATTTGAACCAAGTGATACCTCTACATCTAGCTCAACAAGTGATTCATTTGTAATCCACTAAGATCTAGTAAAAGATTGAAAACCATTACTATCTTTAGCTTGTAAATTAGTTCATATTTAAACCACTCTTCATATTGGCCTAATTATGTGTAGTTTTCCTTTAAAGCCATTCTTTTCTAATTCCCAACCAATTATGAGATCTTCAAGGTTCATAGCTTGTTGATCCATAACTCCCTACAAACTCTCATTTATACTAAACTCCATTCCTACAAATTCTAACTTTCCCAGTGTTTATTTTATGTGCCAAATAAACTAACCACCATGCTTAAGCTACACATCTTTGATTTGAATACGAATCTCCAACTAAACATCATAGGTGGCCAATTCCTCAACTTCATGTTTTCCTTTTCTAAGGCCAAGGAATTTTTTTGAAGAGGATGTTACTCTTGTTGATTTATTCGCATCTAAAGCTCCTTTAATTGTATTAAGAGCTAATAATCTCCGAGCCCTTATTGATTTAAGCTCCCTTTTAAGCCTTTCAAGTTCTTCAATTATATATTTTTCTTGCTTAGCCCATTGCTTTATGAAAATTGTTGCAACAACTAGCTAATTTTTTGTCTCACAAAGTGAAGAGTAGGTTGAACTAAGCTTAAAAGTGAGTCCATCAACCTTTTCCTTCATTTCCTTAGATGCAATTAAAGCCTCTTCTACAAATTTGATAGCCATGTCTTTGTCTTTAATTAAATGTAAATATTTTGATTTCATTATTTTCAATACGTTATTATATGTTTGGAAATTTATAATAGTGTATGTATGTATAGTATTGATAGCACTTCATGTGTTTGGTCCTTTTTTTCCTAGTCTACATGCTCTTCATATTTAACATAACCTCTTCTTTTCTGACCCGTCTTCATCTCCTTTCTCCCTTCCACCTCCTTGCACCACTGCACGTCCCTTCTCCTCTACCCCGTACTTCGTTTCCTCGTTCTCCCTTCTCTCTGTATTTCTCCACCTACGGTACCTTCCTTATCCCTCCACACAGCCCATCCTCCCTCAGCTGGCTCTACAATTTTCTCCTCCTCCACTCCTCTGTTCACTGCCTCCTCTCCTTCGTTGTTGCACCCTTGATCTACCTCCTCCTTCGTACGCCTCTTCTCCGGGTTTCCTGCACACCATGCCACCTTTGCCTCCGTGCTTCTCCCAGGCTTCTGCTGTCGTCATCCACTACTTCCTCCAGCTGGTTCAATCTGGCTACACACCTACCTACCTACCTCCGTCCTTCGTACTTCTGCTTGGTATCCGCTTATGCACCTGTCGCGGGGTCAACTTGACCTGAACGCCACCGCTAACTGAGGCTTGACCTTTCGCCGACTGGGAACATTTGTGCGTGCTTTTGGTGAGATTTGAACCTGTGACGCCCTCTCAACAGGGCCAAGTGACTTACCATCACACTGCGGCTTGAACCCCTATTGTCACAATTTATTGTTCGTCTGTCTTCTTTTCTAATTATTTATCTAGCTTCACTCCTTTATGTTCCAACATTTGTGACTTAGCAACCAAATTTCTCGACATGATATGCAACTTTTTTATCTTCTAAGCTTATTTTTGTTCTCATCATTCCTTTTTGCAATAGAAGAGCTCTTTATTTGTTGATCACTTCAATCAAGTCTCTCAATTGTCAAGTGTGGTTTCAACTTTTCTTCACACTAATCAACAACATTTTTAGCTAGTGCATGTGCGATTGGTAAAAATCCTCGATCATCATTTATTGTGATAGACAATAAAATTGATAAGACCGAGTAGAAGATGTCATTGGTCTCATTCAAAATCATAGGCATAATTGTTTGTATTGATGTTACAACATTTTCTATAGGATTCTTACTAATAGTAACAAAGAAATGTTGAAACCTTTTAAGAATAAGATCATCACATTCAAGATCTGGCATCACAATACAAGATCTAACTTTTGCAATAGTTTCTAAAATTGTTACCCTATTAGCAAAAGGACTTTAGATTTCATCTAAACCTTGAAAACTTTCCATGGTCAACTAAAATATCTCTCATGGTGTTGTTGCATAGAAGTTAAGGAATTATTATTCTTGTAAAATTTCACTAATGCAAGTTATAACTACAAATCTCATATCTTTATTTGGGTGTCTTATAAGCTTGGCCGAGTTTCAAAAACTAACTATTCTATCATGGATAAAAAATAATCCATTTCTTCAAAACTACTAAGTAGACTATCTTTAGATAGAGGCAACTACCCAAGTTTCTTCATTGCTTTGTAAAGCCTATTTCCGAAATCTAACGTCATAATTAACAAATGAATAAGTGGTAAATTGTGTAATGAATGGTTAAGTTTTTTTTAACAAACTGGTAAAGATCACCAAATCTAATACCACTATAACTTCTTGGAACTGGGATTTTAAAATTTTCACAAATATTTGATGAAATGCAAAAACTCACTTTCAAATCATCAAGATCATGATGTGGACAATATGAGAGCATATGGTGATTGGAACACTAATTTACTAGTAGCAAGTTGCACAATTTTACAATGTATCTAGTATAGAATATTTGAATTATTAACCATGTCTTGGCGACATTGTCATTCAAACTTACATTTTAAAGGTACTATGATTGTGAAGTGCACAAACATTTACAATATGAATGATAAAGTAATGAAATACTTTTTTGTTTTCAATTAGGAATTATATCAAACAATTGTCCAACAATCTAGAAAAAGACATTTTTGTTAAAATGTTGGAAAACAAACTACATAAAATGTAAAATACCTAAAATGGGAGCTAATATATTTGAGAGTTCAATGAAGAATGAATTGGTACTACAAACAAAACCATCTACCAAATGTTTGCATCTAATATGATTCAAATACAAAGATGATACTAACCTTGAATGCCCAAATTATTACTACAAATCTCTTCTAACTAGATTTGTTGTATATGAAAGATTGGATTGAAAATATATAGTTGCAAGCTCTCTTGAATAAATAATTATAAGCTTAGCAAAGCATGCATATTATAATGCATTAACTAAATATATTTACACCACAACAAAAATTGGAAGACAATACTACAACATGAATATTAAATCATTTAGTTGTACTCCCCTTAAGCTATGATTCACTTAGCAACTTCATAAATTACAATATCCTTATAAGTTATGGTTGAGATAATGGGGATACAACATGCCCATAAAACATTCTTTACCCTTTTTTAATAAGCATAAATGTTACAAATTGTTTTAATAGGTCTCAATTCCTCATTTCATACAGCACAAACATTAAATCATGAATGTATGATGACTATTTTATTATTATTATAATATTACTATATCATATGAAAAGAGTACACGCTCAAAAAAAGAAATATAAAAAATACTACCTTAAAATACGACCACCAATGATGGCTTGAAATAAAATAAAAATTGAACATGGCCAATAAATATTACTTTCACCAAAATATATAAATATTATAAAAGTAGTATAGTGATTCTAAGTAAGAAATAAGCTCACTAACAATCTAATAATCACCAAACTAGAATCAATTGTATATGTAAGTTCTTCAATCTTTAGCACAAATTATGAAACCTTCAATATGCTCCCAAAATAATCTTTCCATGCAAAATGCAAATACAATCCTTAGATAGTATTGTCTGTGTTGGATAAGAGGGTTTTCATCCCCAAATCCAATTGAAAAACCAAGAGAATTTTCATTCTCTAATTTTATTATCAAATAGGTTTCAATTCTCTAGCCACAAAATGAACACTAAATGCTCGATATTAAAAAAAAAATGATTTTTGGCAACATGCACTAAATTGTTTTTCTTAAGCCCGACTCTTTTTATAATCATTTGTTTACTATTTTTAAGCTCCTCAAGAAATCTTCAGAATTTTTTCTTCAAATCTAAATATTTCAATTTGCTCCCTTGTCCTAGCATCATTAGTAGTGTGCCGGCCAATTTTTCAATTTTTTGAATGAACACACTAGCACAATAAGCACCGTGGGAATACAATATAACTTAGCAAGAAATAGAAATGGATGAACAATACTACTGTAACAGCCTTACAATGAGAAGAGTTGCCTACCAAGAACACTGAATTAGAAGTCTATCAATGTTGCAATATTATACAATGTCTCCCCAATGCACAACAAGACTCCAATACTCAAACTCAACCCCAAAGAAAAAATCTTACAATCTGATATGACTGAACAATGACTAAAAATGCATAACCAGCAACACTTTAACTCACTAAAATACTCATAACTCTCTCTAGACTTGTCCAAATGACGTGAAATCTAATGCAAATGAACACTAAGAAGATGGCGACCAGATTCTAATAAAAAAAATGACTCTAAAAACTTGTAATTTTATTTTCTAAACATTTGTCAGGAAAAACATAATGGTACGGCCTCAAGAGGGGCGATTTTTACTAGATAAAATCAAGGACTCCAAAATAAAATCTGCAAACCTACAAGGGTCGCCCCTAGCTGAGAAATGGATTAGTAAACTACCCAGAACCATATAAAAATTACTCAATGACTTATGAATAAAAACCTCAATCAGCTACAATGGACCAGCAACTCCAAAAACTGACTGAAATGCAAGAAACTCAACTACAATGTGCTCCAATCTGCTTTCAAAGAATAAGAACAGCAATATCTCAACTAGTTGCTATCTTTCAAGCAAGAAGTCAAGCCCAAGCTATGAAGTATGCATCCCTTGAAGCATTCACTCACCATTTCGGCAACATATCGATATAATTTGTTCATGGATACCAAATGAAGAACCAAAGCCTCCTTTTATAAGTTTGAGAAGATCTTCTAGAAGCCTCTGGAAGGTATTCCCAGCATAAGAAGACAAACCATTTTCAAATTTAAGTTGACTCCTTTTCCCTCCACAAGATGGCATCCCTTTTTTCAAGAGCAAAATAAATCTTTTAATAAAATAATATCTCCCTCAAAGTTGGCGTCCAAATCCTCCAGCTATATTTTGGCCTTTAGAAATATTTTAATTAGCCTCCTGATGAGGCGTCCACCCTTCAAGTCCCCTTTTTAAAAACAACTTAAAGTTGTAATGTTAGGCCAAGGGGTCATAATATTAAAATATAACCATAGCAACATAAATAATTCAATATCCATCAGAAATTTCACCACAAAGCCAAAATCAACATTACCAACTGAACTACCTGAAGAGGAAAACCTGTTGAGTTGATGCCAACTAGATCACTGCCAAAAATAGAATTTACTAAAATTAGTAAATTTGGAAAGTTGCTCAGATCAAAGTGCATGCGATACCATTGCGAAGCTCTCTAAAAACCCAGAAAGAATCTGCAATCCAAAATCCAAAACTCCAAGTGCAAACCCCCAAAAATGGAGAAACATCCTTCTAGAAGATGGGAAACCCTAATTTCAGCTTATGCTTAGCCTACGAGTTTCTAGAAATAGGCTAAATCCAAATGAAGAGCGTAGGGCTAAATTGGGGACATTATAGTCCGCCCTTCCTAAAATTACTTGTCCTCAAGCAATGCAAGCACAACTCTAGAAAAACTCAAACTGATCTGAACCAACCCAAGTGCAACTTCAGGGTCCCATGTTCATCTGAAGGAGGAACCACCATGTCAATGCTGCACTACTCTGATCACAACAGGGAAACCATAGTGCCCAAAACATTCTAAGTCATCAATATCAACAATGCCACTATCTATCACAAACCTGGGCAATATAGAAGATAGTCTACTCAACTCAAAACTGTAATCCTCAGCATACCTCCATAAGGTATCTAACATAGCCACGATTGCAAATGTGACCTCTCCAAAACTTCTTGCAAAGAGGAAAGCAATCCTTTGCAACAACTCATCAAACTCAAACTCATGACTCCACATGAATCCACTATGCCTCAACTAAATTATCATGGCACAACTATGAAGACTAAAGAAATTTCTCACAATTCCAACCCCAAAAGTCTCAAAATGTAGAATCAAAGCATGGGGTAGCTTGCAGTCCTGAACCAATACTGAAAGTAAACTACCAGAGTTTACATCACAAACCTCCCAAGTGGTTGGAAAACACGCTAGATCCATCTCCATCAGAAATCTACCACTTCTTTGATCGAGAGTGATGAACCAACCCTCCTGAATGAGAGAAACTCCACATGTAAGGTGGTTGGTCTACCTCAAACCAACAAGCTCGAGTCTCAAAATCTACCCTTGTCTTAACCGAGAATCACTCCCAAGAGCAACCAATCATTCATCTCTCCAACCCATACTCAAAATTTCTCTCCAATCCATTTGTTGATGAACAAACGGAACCATCAAATGGTGGAAAAAGAAAGGAACAACACCAACAAATCTGGAAATTTGATCCTTATTCCTCCAATAGTCCTTTCCAAATGTAATAAGCTCTATCAAGCCAAGTTGAGGATCACAAGCACGGATACCCAACTGAAAATGATTTTCAACACAATGCAAAGAAATCTCAACACATCCCCAAGTGCTAGTGAGAACTAAGTGCATTCTCACGAAATTGGTGTCCCCTCTACTAAATCCTTGAAGCTTAACCATGAAAGCTTCAACAACATTGGAGTATGAAACATGGTATGACTTCAGATTCAACTCCCAAAACTGACTAGAATGAGCCCAAACATCACTCCACCCAAAGGATGGATGGATTGTCAATAGTGCAAACACCAAGTTCGGGACCACCTTTCTCCCATCCCCCATGAGTAGTAGGTCTGAAATTTTCACTCCTTGCTGCTGAAATGAAGTTCCTAGCAGCAATCAAGACTTCTCTCGTCAACACCTTGATGTCATAGATGTTGAAATTGCCCTGCTTCGACACATCCCATGTGGAATCTTCATCCTCAAGTCCACTTATGCATTCATTCCTAATCAACAAACGCGGCACATCCTCATGGAGTGATATCAAAGCACCATTAGACTGGAGTTTATACTTGGCCTCATGCTTGGTCACTTCACTACAGGACTCTTTTTGCAAATCAAAGAGAGGATTGTCATAAACTTGGAAGCTCTCTTTTTCATCTTGTTGATCCAAATCTGCACTCGCAACTTCAGTCTTTCTTGTGAAACCTTCAAGATCGAACTCCTCTCGAAGGCTATCAAGCTCACCAATTACTTGTTTGATTTCTTCGGCTCTATGTGCATTCTCTTGCTTCTTGGAGAGTTTGAAATCAGCAAACTGATCTTCAACCTCCGTTAGAGCCAACTAAGTTTCTTTCAACTTGTCTTGTGTTGATTCAAGCTCCTGAGAAAGTTCATCAAACTCCCTTTCTTTATCTTGAGAAGCACAAATGGTCTTCTTTGCAACTTCAATGGCACGATCTCGATCTTCAATCAAGTGCATGTAATCGGACTTTAAGGTCTCTAAAGAATCACTAATAAGTTGCAAATTGGGAAGAGCAACTTCATCCTTCACTCCTCTTCGTCTCTCTTTCAACTGAGCCTCCCAAATAAGTCCTTCAATCAAACAGTGTGTGTGATCAAATCTCGATAGAGCACGCACTTCATCTTCAAAGGACACATTGAATTGACCTTTCCCTTCATGAAAATATGAAGATGGTGAATTACTGGTAGGCTGCAACGAGAAATCAGAACTTGGTTTCTTGTTTTTGCTGCCATCATTGCTGCTCCAACATTCTTGTACTTCGCCACCCACTAGCGGAGAATGCTCAATGTCTTGGAAAGCACCATACTCCCCTAAGTCTTCAACCCGTTGCTTGCAATCATCTTCAAGCCTTGATAAAATAGATTTGAGTTGGGTAATTCCCTCCAACCTTCCATCTTCAAGAGCCATATGGTCATCAAGCACTTCTTCCTTATCATTGTCTTCTTGATCAAACCTTATGGTAGCCTCCAACTTGATCAATGAATCATAATTGTCCGTTGTTCGGAAAGTTCCTGTAACCACATATTCCTCTTTAGTGGCTGCAACCACTTTAAAGAGATCATCATGGAACTTTGTTGAACAATCTTCTTCTTCAAAGACAACTCCCCCTCCAATGCCCACCTTATAGTTTGCAATACAATCTGGTTTTTGTTCTTCATCAAGATCAAAGGGAAACTTATCCCACACAGGTTCTTTATCATAACTGGGTGCCAACACACCCGGATCCCAAATGCCAAGGGGTTGACTGAGATGGTCAACGAGAAAAGGTTTTTCATGCTTTTCTTCAAGTGAAGATTTTTTGAATAAGTCAACTCCCAAATCACTTAAGCTGATATCATCAAAAACATTTCTCTCCAATGGCTCAATTTGCTGTTCAAACCCAATGCCACCATCATAATGAAATGAAGAATCTACATTGCTTGTTGTTTTGAAAACTTCACCATTGTTATCTTCATCATGAGGTAGTATGTCATTGATTTCTTCATGTGGAACTTCTTGAGAAGTTGGGGCAGCAACATGAAGAGAATCCTTCTTTATCAAATCTTCAATATGATCTTGTATGGACTCTTTGGAATTATCTCCATCATCATGACCACTAATCTTTCCTGCATCTTGCTCTAACTTCTCCAAAAGTGGCTTCAATTTCTCTTCACATTGATTAAATAATTCCTTGATCAGTGTAGCAGCAATAGGAAAATCCTTTCCTTCACATTCATATGTGTCCAAGAGGAGAGATTGGACATTTGGTGGAATTTTATCTGACTCTTTAATGGTGAGAACAAGAATTTTCTTCACAGCTGCAATAACATCCTCTTCTTGTTCGCTCCAAGTGGATATGAAGAGGTAATGGAACAAGTGATAAATCCGATCATGCATTCCCAAGTCTAATAGCAAGTTACTTATCCTGAGATCTGAAAATGTCTTTAAGATAGCAACCTTTCTGGGAAATTGACTGCTACCGATTCCATCAAGATCTTGGAAACTTTCTACAATCATATGAAGAATCTTCTTCATAATTTCATCTTCATAAGGCATCAAAGGTGCTACTATCCTCGTAACTTCACTAAAGCATGAAGTAACCAGCAAACTAATTTCCTCATCTAGATGCCCTATCCAATAAGGATGAATCAAATGCGTTATCGCAGGGGATAATGCCTTCACCAACATCTCAGCAGGTGACTGTTGGACTTTGCTCAAAGAGTGTTCCAATTCTGACAATATGCTTACTTCTTCATCTCTTGTCTGATATTCTTCATTGAGTCTCGTTCCTGCATTGAACAGTGACCTTGCCAAACTTCTTTCTTCTTCAGCAGCAAGAATCAACTCTAGCTTCTCATGGTCTCTGAACAGAAAACGCAACATTTTTGAAACTTCTAAAAGCTGAAACTGAACTCAGTTCTGACCTTTGGTGTAGAAAATGATTTCTCTGTCACTCATTTGTCAACTGAACTCTGCTAGGCACAGGATGGCAGGATGTGTAGCTCTGATACCACTGTAGTGTGCCAACCAATTTTTTTCAATTTTTGAATGAACACACCAGCTCAATAAGCACTCGTTAAGGTTAGCTTAGACCAAAAACCAGCAATTGGAAAAAAACTCTTTGCCAAGAATGCGCACTCAATCCCAAGATGAGAATGATGTTGTCATATGGCAAGAGGGTAGTCAATAGCAACTTGAAAGTATTACAATGCTGAAAGAAGCTCAACGCCAAGAATGTGCTCTCCAACCCAAAGTGGGAATGGTGCTACCATATGGCGGAGGTACTATGAAAAGATATGCAATGCTGGAAAGTAAACTCAACACCAAGCATGTGCACTCCAAACCCAAGATGGGGATGGCGCTATCATATGGTGGAGATTCTATTGATGACAATGCAGTGCTGAAAGTAACTCATTCATCAAGCATGTGCACTCCAAGCTCAAGGTGAGCTAGGCGCTATCATATGATGATGAGGATCTAATGCATTACAAAGAAGATTGAGTGAGGGTCAATCTCTTCCACAACCGTGGGAATACAATATAACTTAGCGAGAAATAGAAATGGTTGAACAGTACTACTATAATAGCCTTACAATGAGAAGATTTGTCTGCCAAAAACACTGAATTAGAAGTCTATCAATGCTGCAATATTATATAATGTCTCCCCAATGCACAACAAGACTCCAATACTCAAACTCAACCCCATAGAAAAAATCTTACAATCTGATATGACTGAACAATGACTAAAAATGTATAACCAACAACACTGTAACTCACTAAAATGCTCATAACTCTCTCTAGACTTGTCCAAATGACGTGAAATCTGATGCAAATGAACACTAAGAAGATGGCGACTAGATTCTAATCAAAAAATGACTAAAAACTTGTAATTTTATTTTCTAAACATTTGTCAGGCAAAACAGAATGGTACGGCCTCAAGAGGGGCGATTTTTACTAGATAAAATCAAGGACTCCAAAATAAAATATGCAAAGCTGCAAGGGTCGCCCCTAGCTGAGAAATGGATTAGTAAACTACCCATAACCATATAAAAATTACTCAATGACTTCTGAATAAAAACCTCAATCAGCTACAATGGACCAGCAACTCCAAAAACTGACTGAAATGCAAGAAACTCAACTACAATGTGCTCCAATCTGCTCTCAGAGAATAAGAACAGCAATATCTCAACTAGTTGCTATCTTTCAAGCAAGAAGTCAAGCCCAAGCTAGGAGGTATGCATCTCTCGAAGCATTCACTCACCATTTCGGCAACATATCAATATAATTTGTTCATGGATACCAAATGAAGAACCAAAACCTCCTTTTATAAGTTTGAGAAGATCTTTTAGAAGTCTCTAGAAGGTATGCCCAGCATAAGAAGACAAACCATTTTCAAATTTAAGTTGACTCCTTTTCCCTCCACAAGATGGCATCCATTTTTTCAAGAGCAAAATAAATCTTCTAATAAAATAATATCTCCCTCAAAGTTGGTGTCCAAATCCTCTAGCTATATTTTGGCCTTTAGAAATATTTTAATTAGCCTCCTGATGAGGCGTCCACCCTTCAAGTCCCCTTTTTAAAAACAACTTAAAGTTGTAATGTTAGGCCAAAGGGTCATAATATTAAAATATAACCTTAACAACATAAATAATTCGGAAATAGAATTTACTAAAAATAGTAAATTTGGAAAGTTGCTCAGATCAAAGTGCATGTGATACTATTGCAAAGCTCTCTAAAAACCCAGAAAGAATCCGCAATCCAAAATCCAAAACTCCAAGTGCAAACCCCAGAAAATGCAGAAACATCCTTCTAGAAGATGGGAAACCCTAATTTCAGCTTATGCTTAGCCTACGAGTTTCCAGAAATAGGCTAAATCCAAATGAAGAGTGTAGGTCTAAATTGTGGACATTACATCATTTCATTCCCTATTTTTGAAAACACTTCATAATATCAATGAAGTACTTTATAATTTAAAAATAAAATATAAATTGTCTTTTTATAAGATTAAAGTCACTTTTTGGGCAACTTAAATTAAATTATCAAACTATCTCCTTAGCTCAAAAGGTGACATGACATCCATTTATCATAGTAGAGGGTGCAAGACTATATGCTTCAATATAAGGAGCATATGAGCAAGTCTTATGCATGCATACAAAGACAGTTATTAAGGCATTCTATATAATCCATTAAAACCTCATCTTGCGCATCATTGTTCGTTTGGACAAAGCTTCTACAAAATTCATTGATGTATTCTTATACACTTTGTCCATCTTTCTAATTTAATAATTGTCATTCCATATATTTTTACTCAACCAATAAGACAATATTGTTTCTTAATCAATTATTTAAATTGATCCCATGAACTTATTCAACCTTGTTTCCTTAGTATAATAGAATGCAACACTCAAACCAAGTTAAAACATGCTCTACTAACCTTAACCTAACAAAGGAAATCATTTGTTCTAGAATAAGACAATATTGTTTCTTAACCAATCATCAAACTTCTTTGCATCCACATAACTTTGAATGACAAAAGTTCAATATTAGCCTTTGTTTCAACTTAAATGTTTTCTTGAAATAATCTTCACTCTTTGAAGCTCACTTTTTCGTTGGAGTCGGTATTGCCATTATTCATCTTTGTATGAGGATCTCCATTATGACTTTCATGGTCTCCATTGATCAAGAAAGGCTCACTATAGTGTTTTCCATCTCGAGAAAACTTGCTTCAACATTTAAACATTCTCCCTTACCTTCCATGCTTCTCAACTCTCTTCTCCACTTACGAGATTCTTTATTTCTTTGTAAAGATAAAATGTCATGTAACATTGTTGGGTATCAACATGCAAAACAATCAAAACAATTACTTCCACAAGGAAAGGCATTGCTCTAATAGCATATTATTCATAAACTAGAATGGATATTCCATAAGATAGTTATTAAAAACAAATTTTAAACTAAAAGAGTAATAAAAGACGAGACTTAACAAGCATGAATGAGCAAGGAATTGTAAGTAACATGGAGAAAAACACAAGAAGCATGAGACTAATATACCTTGGAGAAACCCACTTCAGGTGAAAGCTCTAGAAAAGCATAATCTCAATCTCACTTAAGAGTACTCCAATGGCAACTACAATGGATCTAAGCCTTGGAAGCTTGAAATAGAATATTGATCCAACTTTGGTATAAGCCTAAAAAACTACTAAAATCTCTCTAAGTACCTCTTCTACTCTTCTACAATCTTCCAACATGCATAAAATGAATCCAAGATTACATTCTTCAAGTCTACAATGACCATACATAACGTTACAAAGCGCCTAGTCATTATATCTTCAAGAACTCGAGGAGAAAAATGGAAATGGAAATGTCACAAGACATTTACTTCTACTTAAATTGAATTCACTAGTGATTTTGTTTTCATTGCAACATTTTTGAAATGATTGCAACAAATTTACTTTCACTACTTATTGCAACCAACGAATTTTCCATAAAGATGAGCACTTATTTTTGAGTTGCTTCTTTCTACCAAATCCTAAATCTCAATGTCCCATACCATCTTATGTACACTCCAATTGCCCAGGAGCCCATCTTGTTCCAAAAGACTTTCAACAATACCATGATGGACAAACACAAATCCTTTTACATATCATATATTACAAGCCATATTTGTTCTTAATTAACTTGCATCTAAGCTTGCCCTAGCATCAATCAACAAAATCATACCCCAGTGTAGATTTCATATAATAAAAACTTTTCCTACAAACCGTAAGTTAATACTTGGAGTGATTTTTTTGACACAATTTACATAATAATAAGCAAAATTATTCTTTTAATTTATATCAGATAACTATTATATAACTAATCCACTTGCACATTGATAAAAGGGGCAAGCAAGGGGCATTAAAAAACTAACATTACATAAACAAGGTGGCAGCAACAAGCACAGTTATTATAAGTTGCTATCTTGGTGAAACAAAGTTGTAACAATATAGAGAATTGGCATATTCCTTACTTGAAGTGAGTGAATCGTGTATAATGTTCACATTACAAAGTTGAGGCATCCATTCAAACTTGTTAAATTTATAAATGGTAGAAACAACAATCTAAAGTTACAAGGATTCGACATATGAAATGTAACGACGGAGACTAGGTGGTTCATCATTATAGTTAATAAATAATAGCCCTGGTGTTTCAAGGTATTGTCTCAGACGCATTTAGTTGCAAGAAGTGTACATTATTCTCTTTTGTTGCTCATCAGACTTGGAATCCCTAAAAAGCTTTGAATACAAAGTTGTTACGGGGTTATTTAAATATTGTAAGCATGTAAAGTTCATAAGATTATGTTAAAAAATGCATAGCCTTCTGTTAGGCCAAGGCGTGCAAAAGCAGTTGCAACCAATATCTTAAGTCCTATTGAAATCTTATTCTTCTCAATCTACTATGCAAACATGATACTTATTATCCTTCATTTTTCAGCTTTACTCGCTATGTATCTTATTTATTTATTTTTATTTTTTAAAAGATATCAAGGTGATCAATATGTCTTCCTTTTTCCTATTTATATTGATAAAAGTTGCCATACATGGATAACTTGCATTCACTATAGACATGTGTTACAGAACTTATGCTCACTTATGCATTTTTGTTTGTTATGTTCTATTTTATCTTGAGCTAATATTTTAAAGCACTAATACTTCCCATCTTTTTTACCCACCTGGGATTGAAAAAAAAACAGAAAACTACCATAATATGCATGCTTTGTGCTCCATTAAGAACATCAAATGTACCTGACATAAGATCAAGCCATGAAGAAATGAGACTTGATATTAAAAAAGACAACCGCACAGATTGAAACCCCTAGATGGCAGTCCACGCTGAGAATTGTGAGGAGCATTGAAGAACAAAAACTCCTAGATTATGCAAGTGCAGACTCCTAATAAGATGTTAAAAAGATTCAAAGCTGTGCACTAAGTAATATTAAATCTTTAAAACAATGGTACAGAAACCATCACTGAATTTGCTTAGTGCAAACACAGAAGCGTCTCCAACTATAATCCCCATAAAAAGAAATTCAACCAGGGCTTGGAAGACAACAAAAGTGCTTAAATGAACCACCAAAGACTCTTGTGATGAGAAGATGATGCAAACCATGTCTAAAATTTCAACAGTATTAAAACCATAAAAGCTTGGTATGCTTGTGCACACAATAATAAGGCTATGCCAATACATAGCCCCAAAACCCCGAAAACATTTTATTACCATGACACCTGAATTTTTAGATACATATCATGAGGTTAATTTTGTCTATGAACAGAGCTTTCTTTTTTCTGTGTACAATTTTGTATTGATTTGTATTTATGTTACCACATTGGGCACAGTTGTGTCCATAGTTTTTGGTTAAACATACTTTGTTCCTATGGTATCAATCTTTTACAGTATTTCATAACAAAATTGTTTTGTTATACATAAGCACTTGAGACATGCATACAAGAAGAAAAAAATGGGAGGAACTTCAGCACTTCTGAACCAGTCCACCAATGTCTGTTTTCATCGACAGGTTATTTTGAAAATCCAATATTTGTAACTACTTATTAAATGTTTTCTGTTTGTACTTGAATTGAAATTCATTCTACGCACTTACATTGAACTAGTGCTTAATTTAAGGAAGTCAACATGATAACACCCTATGATAACACCCTACAGCGTACACAAGGTTAATGTGATGCAGATAAATAATGCATACTTACTGAATAGTAATCTGTTTAATAGGACAATCTTGGAAAGTAAACTCAACTGCACGACAGTGGTGAAGATGAACCTGAGATGAGATAATATAACCATAGTAGCTTACATTTTGGCTACACATGTACCTTAATAGTAAAAAATAAATAGAGTTTCCTTGGGTGGAGGGGACTTCTGGAAGTCTCCCAGAAGTTTCCCTAGAGTCTCCCAGAAGTTTCCCTGAAATCTCCCAAAAGGGGACTTCGGGGGGACAGTGGAGAAACGTGGAGACGGCGGGGGGACAACGGAGGGACGTTTCCTAGGAGTCTCCCCATCTCGGAAACGGGTGGTTTTTCCGAGGGGACGCGTCCCCGTGGAACACTGAAAATAAATAAAAGATAAAATACGATGCAATTCTAGGTGATAAAAAACTAAAATATATCATTCATTTCTTTTAGAGGAAAACATGTCACAGCCTGACTGGCTGGATGGTGAAGGCAAATTTACTACATAGAGAAAAACAAGTTCAAATCTGGAGTGGGGTAGGGTATGTACAACTCATTGAACAATATATAAGACAAACTGAATCGGTACCTCACTTTGTGGTGATGGTGACCTTTAAAACTTTACGTTTACCTTTACCTCTTATGTTATAGGCCAGAAAAGACAATATTAAAAGAATGTGAAAAAGGAAAAAAAACTTGAAAAGTACAAAATATATCAACTAGTCACCTCATGTACTACAACTTGAAATAAGTCTTTGGAATCTGGAAGACATTTTTTTATATTCTGAAAGGTCAGAAGGTTGAACTTGAGCCAATGCTGCTTTGAAATGTCGCATTGATACCTCCTGAATATCAATGTTCTCCTGAAAACAAAATATGCACATCAGATTCTGTAGAAAGCAAAAACCTAACTATTCAAAATGAACCAATAATCTCGATGTGTCTGAAATTAAGAACCATAACTTTTGTAATTCAATAAATCTGAAAACTATCAGAACATTTAGGAAATGCTTTTATCAAAAACAAGAAAAAGAACAAGCAACTAAGTCATAATGGCTGAATAAATTATTTGCATATTGGATTGTGTAGAATGTCATTAACCTCCAATGCAGCAAAAGCTGCTTCATGGCATACTGCGGCAATATCAGCACCAGTGTAGCCATCTGTAAGAGAAGCAAGCTCTGGATTTCTTACATCAGATGCACAGGGCATCTTGTGCATATGAATATTGAAAATTTCTTCCCTGTCAACTTGGTTTGGTGGCCCAACATATACTAATCGATCAAAACGTCCTACAAATAACACCACATGTTCAAACAATTATGTATATAACAGGGGCACTGACTAAAGCCTCAGATTCACAATAGTAGAGAAACAAAACAGTACCTGGGCGCAAGAGTGCTGCATCGATCTTATCTGGACGATTGGTAGCAGCAATCACAGTCACTCCAACCCTTGGAGATAAACCTGCACCTCCAAAACAGATTCATATGGAGTGTAAAAATGACAATACTGACATATAAATAGGAGCAAAGGCAATTTAAATGATGATAATGGACATGCATGTGAGATTTGTCAAGTGGGCCTTATGCACCAATATAAGACATTTGCAATTTAAGTAAATATCGCATGCCATAAAGGGCAGATGGGTTGCAGTTTTGTAACTGTATTTTGCAATAGAATTATGTTTTTTTAAGGAGTTTAAGTTCTTTTCAATTTGCCGCATCGTTGAGTCTGAGTCACAAGGTTTTCAACTATGGTTGTAAGCTAAGTCACAAGGTTCGAATACAATAAAATTCAGATGAAATTCGGCAAGGGTGAAAATTTCGGCATTAAATTTGCCTTATATAATTTTTATTTTTTTAAATATAAGTAATATATCCACAAAATTATCAAAATAGTTTAACATTGCTAAATAGATTTGAAGTCATCATAAAAAGATTGACCCATTTATAAAAATATAAATCATAAACAGACAGTGTGCTTAGAATGATCCGCGAGCAGTGATTTATAATAAAAATAGGTCAAAAACCCTAAAAATTGTTTTTGAAAACCTTAAATAACACTTTTCCACAATATATTTTAATGAAAAAATACATGCTTTTTTCCATATGAATTTTTGGCCAAATTTTAACGAATTTTATGTAAATGTTTGAAATTCGGAAAAATTTGAATTTTTTTCTTGAAATTCACCGAATGCTGTGACATAGGTTGTAAACACACTAACAAATTAAAAATCAATAATCATATGCTAGTATACACATTCTTCATCCTATTTTGGGGCTAAGTTATAGTTGCAATTTGACTACCAGTGGAAAATTTCAATCAGGAAACCCCAAGAAAGAACAAGGCTGGGGTATAGTCTTTGATAGCAACTTCCATAACAGCCTTCATATCTAGAGTTCTCAAATAAGTTTTTTTGACATCATATCATCCACAACTACATTCATCTTCATATCATTCTACTATCCTTTTTTTGATCCACTACTACAAACGTATTCAAAAATAATATCATTGTAATGATTGCAACCATGTGGGTGTCATATTGAGAGGACTGCAGCTCCATATTAGACTTCTCAAACTAAAATAATTTACAATAAAAAATCTCAGGACAGATGGTAGTTATAAACATTACAAATACCTATTTGGTATGGGATTCATATGAGTGAATGAAAAAATTATCAAACAAAAAAGACCTGAAACAAACAATGTCTGACTACTAGTGGTCCTCCATATTAGAATTCAACTATGTATCGCTCCACTTAAATACACTGGGCTAATATTGAATCCCACGAACACAAGCATTCACACCAACTTTGTAAGAGGAACATCATTTGTGAAAGAAGTTGATAATGTTATTCTATTTCCAAAAAATGGCATTGCACATTTCAGGACACCCTTCACATATGAGGATTTCAAGTTTTGAATTTACACATTCATTCTAACGCAGTGTTAAAAGCACACTTAAAATATTGAACATTAATCCTAAAAAAATGAGACTATAAATTAATAACAAAAAACTAAATACAACTTTTTAATTTGGGGGGAGGAACAATGAATGTACTCATTGATTTGGACTTCTAACCAAAATTCACTTGCTTGACATTATAATTTACCCTCAACGTCATCATACATAATCAAACAATTCAATCAAGTCAACATTTACTTGTACAGAGGTCAATATTTTTGTTTCCCACCATACAAACTACTGCAGGTACAAGCTCCTTAGCTATCTTACTTGATGGATGAAATTAGCCTACTAGATCATTTTTTAGACACAAATCATGCACATCCAAAAACCATATCAATGTAACAACCACTACCAATATCAGTGGCGAGTTATTGAGCAACTCACTTGAGGCATTTGATTCACAAGTTAGTGAGTAACTCGAGTATCTTTTCACATTCTTAAACTATGCCATAAACAATGGGACAAACAAACTCTAGCTTCCAATAATATCTAGAACAAAGGGCATTCTATATGCAAGTCTTTATAAGCAAGCACTTAAAAAATTGGCAAAAGAATCTCCAAATGAGTTATACATGGTAAGTGACATCTAGATGGGAGTTATATTCCACTAAATAAGTGGACTTGACTCACATGAAACAGAAAGAAAGAGAACTTATATTGATGTCCACAAATGACCTAAGTTACCAGGTTCTTCAGTTCAGGTTCCTGTTGCTGTACTGGATGGGATGGGTCCTGGTCTGGGCATGGGTTCATGGCTGGGTTCGCCTAGGATATGGCCCTGCTGTCTCAGCTACCCTGAAGGTACATTTAGGATGTGCCCATGGGGTACCTGAGATGGCAGGGCCGTGCCCTGGGTGAACCTGCAGGGTACCCAGGAGGTCAGGGCTGTGTAATTTGCGAACTGCAGCTGGATCTGGCCATACCTGGGAGAACCTACGTGCCAAAATTTAAAAAAAAGTGCCCAGAATAAAGACATGTTTATCAATTATCAGAAGAAATGGGCCCTTGAACAATTTCTATTTGTGTCTCCTACCATCAGGCTGTATCTGCTACAGAATAATTTATGTCAAGGAGTTCTTGTCATGGAATCTCTGCAACCATGTGGATCATTTGCCATCATAGTGTCTGCAATCTGTTGTTGGCATTGAATTGTGGAGGTATAGGTAGCTGGCAGTGGGATAAATAGCAGCTACTTTATTTGTTTGCAAAGCGAGTTCAACATGTTTTAAAAGTGTGGATTGATTGTTTAAGGAGTGATTTTTATATGTTGCATGATATATGTAGATGAAGTTTGTGAATCGTATTTTAAGAAGTCAAAAAAGAAATATTAGAAGAAAGGAATGGGGCAGATGACATTTACAAAGGCTGATAATATTTTAAGTTTTTTAAAATATATTATTGAATAATCAATATGATAAGACTGGGGGTAAATATTTTGAAAGTTTTTAAACTTTTTCATGTAAAATGGGTATATTTTTTCAATTTTTAAATGTATATAGTGTGTAACCTTTTTTAAATTTTTTGTTTTTGTTTTTAGGAGCCTCTAAAATCAAGATTTTTCAAAATTCATTACATTTTTCAGTTATAACAAGAAAACAGTCAACAATTCAAAGATAATGTAAACTAATGATTTATGTCATTATTTATGCAGATTCTGTTTATAATTATAATTTATGATATAACATTGAATTATCAATTATCTTCCTCATTATTAACCATGTTTTATATTCTGTATACATATATATTGACTGGTGAACCTGAACTCCTTACTCGGACCTGACCCCATACCTGAATCAGCAATTTAGGTTTACAATCACGAGTGGATGATTTTGCAACTGTTGGGCACATGCAATCCTGTCTACCCAAGGAACACTCTGAGCTGCAGGAAGAACCTCCCTAACCCTGCAAATATAAAGGCCTAATATTTTCACCTCTCCATATCTAGTAAAAGTGTTTGACCGAACAATGTTGAGGGAAAACTGATTGTAGTTGATGAGATGAATAATAGGGAAATCATTTAGGAAGAGTCACTTGTCTGGAGCAAGTTCTTGAGTGCGTGTATCAATAGTTGGAATACTTGGCGTTTGCAAGTACTCAGCAAGCCCGAAAAACTTGGCTCGGCAAAAACTCGGAAAAAACTCAGCAAAAAACTTGGGAATTTAAAAATTGCTTAAACTTCACTAAAAACGCATTTTTTTTTTAAAATTCAAAGATAAGATGCATCCAATGAGTCAATAAATGAGTACATAAAAGAAACAAGCTGAGTCTAGTTGTATTTGATTGATTTGAAAGCAAATTGGGTACAAAATGGCATCCTCATGTGGAATGCGCTGATGTTGATATTCTGAAACAAAATGAAAATAGCAAATTATCTTTGTAAAAATGAAATTAAATACTACATTAATATATTTTACAAATTTACATCTTCCTCTTTCCCATGTCTAGTGAAAATTAGGGGAGAGGTAGAACTAGACGATATTATAGATGAAGACTTGTAGGAAAACTTGGAAACTCGGACTTAGAGAGTACCTAGAAAATCAAATGAATTCAATGGGAGTTTGAGGGCAATGCCCCCAATGGGGTCAAGGGGCAATGCCCTTTGTAGCAAGTACTTGCACCAAAAACTCGTTTTGAAAAAAAACTCGAGAGTTTTTGGCGAGTCTGCCATCTATGCGTGTATGTATTCTTCAAATAAGGACCATGGAAATCATAAAGTTGTGCATGCTTACTATTATTGATTTTTACTTGGAAATGCAACTGTGATCCCTAACTGAAATGGAACATCTGTGTGCAGCATATGCTGAAATGACTGCTTTTCAGTTAAATCAATCCATTGACTACGCCTTTGCAGCCAACACATTAAAGACTCAACTTGAGCATGCCAGCTGTCTTTTTTACACTTTTTGGAGGTCTTCTCAACCCTTCTAACTTTGCTTCATCTGAACTTACAAATTCAGTTTGTCCTTAAGTGCTGATAACAGCAATAATCATAAATATCTCAAGATAATCACTGGCAACAATTTCATTCTGGTAAGCAGCAACAGTCAGCTTCTACACTTTTACAGGTACATCCTTTCAAATCACTTAAAAACATTTTTATTAATTATCACTGTCACTTCAGCAAAGCTCCCACCTCTGCAATTATAGAATTATCTATTCTGAATTCAAGAGCATTACACCGCTGCAGAGGCAGTTGGTCTCATCGACTGTGCTCTTTTATTTGCACTAATAAGTGTATTGGATGAGGAATAAAACGTTTTTCTTTTTTGAGACCACATTATAATTTTCTTATTCCAACTTTGCAGTGGCTAGTATTATTTAATCACACATCTCTCTTGCATTATCTTCTCTGGGTTAGGATGCAGAATTAACTGTGTACACTAGCTAGCACAATTTGTTAGCTATTATCTTAGTTCCTCTCACGTGGAGGATACCTTGGACAGCACAAGAATATCCTTCTTCAAAGGTACTTTGAATTGCCATCAATGCATAACAATTGCTGTATAACCAAGCCTTCCAAATAAATTATATTCTTATTTCCTTATTTTCATGAATGGGCCTGTTGATGTTACAGCTTCAGTAGTATTCTTCCAGCCATTGATTATTCTTGATTGAATAAATTAAATAATAGCTCAAGCTATTTAATTTATATAGAGTCTTCTATTTATGAAGAGGTGCGATTTATTTAATTGGCACGAGTTCTTATGTGTGCCGACTTTCTTCTGATTGGTTGCATCCAAATGAAGAGGCATCTCTTATTATCTTTGGAGGCCGACTTGAAGACTTGTGAAGAGGCACATATTTCCAAGAGAGGCCGACCTCTTGTTATTACATCTTTGATATCTCTATGACAGCCGACTTTGTTTCTTGAAGAGTTGCGTCTCTTCTATCACTTGATATATATATGACTTCATTTGTTCACCTTTCATCATCCATTCTATTCATTGTTCATCATTGGTCTAAGGCACAAATTAAGAGAAAAGAGCAGATCAGTTCGGTTCATCATAGAAGGCTGAGTTGATCATTCATAGTTTATTCATTCACAAGTGCAAGTTAGAAAGAAGAGCAGATTGCGAATTCTATAAGAGAGAAGATTGTTACTTATTGAAGGCTGAATCTCTAATCAGCAAACTACATCTGTTTGTATCTATGTTTGCATCTGTCTGTGGTGCTTCTATTTGGCCCTCTTATCGGCCTCTTGTAAAGGAGACATTTTGTGTTGACATTCAATATATAAGTGATATATTGTTGCTGGGTTTTTCTCCCTCAAGTGGAGGGTTTTCCCAGGGTATCTGCTGTGTTATTGTGTCTGATTTTGAATTAAATTTCTGTGCATTAAATCTGATCTAAAACTAACAGGGCCAATACAGAGTCTGATGAAGTCCTTCGGAGAACAGGCTTTTTCCTCTTGACTTCAATGCAGACTAAACCTTTTTCTGAATGGCTCATTTTCTTGGCTTTTTTGGGCCTTCCTCTGTCAGGATTGTATTTATGATTTTATATTTACTGGCTTGTCTAGGGTTTAACTATTTGGGTTATCCCTTGCTTATTTAATATTACCGCATTTTGGCAAACCTTAATTTTGCTCATTTTTGTTCCATTTAGCAACCCTGAATAGCAGGTGTAACTTGCTGTATTTATTGTTTCACATTGACTTACTTAATATAAACTATAGTGCCAGCTCAGTGAGCATCTCTTGTGGACAGGATAATAACCAGCAAAAATGAAGAAGCAGGTAGGTGCATTTGAGGCCTGAGGTGAGCCAACTCAAAATCAACAAAAGATTGTTATTACACAATTCAGCATTCAAGGATCATATACTAGCACTGTAAGAGATAGTGAGTTCTTGTTCACAGTGTTGCACTGGGCAAATGTCATTGGAGCCAAATTGAACCAAGCACCACAGGACCAATAGATGCAAATATTCAAAGCCAATGGAGAGGAGATCTAAAGCATTATCTTTCTTGGGGAAGCACATTAAACAATTTCAATTTCAAGACTACACCTAAAATATCAAAAGCATTTCCTAATGCTATGGACAAATTATTGACCAAAAACATGGAAGCAGTTCATTTTTACCATCCATTTCAACAAGTAGCTGGGTCATAACCCTGTCACCAACAGATACTCCATCGCTTCTTTGTTCACGTGCTACAGCTAGACCATCTATCTCATCAAAAAAAATGATGGAGGGAGATGCTGCCCTTGCTTTTGCAAATAATGACCTTACAGCTTTTTCAGATTCACCAACCCATTTGCTAAGAAGTTCTGGACCTTTCACAGCTAGGAAATTAAGACCTGCCTCTGAAGCCACAGCACGAGCCATAAGTGTTTTACTGCAACCTGGAGGACCAAACATCAATACACCAGAAGGGGGATGCGTCCCAATTCGTAGAAAAGCATGCTGATGCTTTTGAGGCCACTCCACAGCCTCCTTTAACTGTTGTTTCACTTCAGCTTGCCCCCCAATATCACACCAGCGCACCTTGGGTATTTCCAACATAACCTGCGAAAATGTGAAAGAAACACTAGATTTTAGTTTGAAATTTCTTATTTTAAACCATAAAATTGAGAGAAAGTAATTACAACTTATTTACACTAATGGCATAACTACTATAGATCAAGGAAGCCTGCTCTCATTCCTTATTTACCAGCCATAAAGCACAAATAACATTGTAATTTCCTCTTAAAGAAATATTGGCCTGCTAGCTCATTGCTTGCTTTTGCAGCCAGCATTTATAACTTCGAGTAATTATTTATACACTTTCATGCATGAAATTATATGTGTAAATGCTTATTATTTGACTAATGTGTGTGGTATAAATAGCATTTAGTAGCAACAGCGATAGCTATTAAAGTTCATCACAAGTTGAAAATATTTATTTTGATTATCCCCTTTTGTCATGTTCCCAACCCGACTTTAGCATTCAATAGCAGAAGAGTTTGCAGAATAGCTAAGATTAATATGTATTAGAATAGTTTGCAAAAACATTTTAGGCAAGTCCGATACAATTCAGAGTGCCAGTGAATCCAACTTGAGTGATATATTTACCTCTCGCATAGCACTTGGTCTCACTTTCATTTTTGCTCTTTCAAAGTCATCCATTGTTATTTTCAGAAGTGAAGTCTCCATTAATCTAGATCTATTCTCTTCCGACACTTTATTACTTCCATCCACATATGTATCTTGAATGGAGATAGAATCCTCTGATTGCATTTTACCATTATCCAAGCAAATACTTAAGTTTGAAAGAAGACCCGATACACACTGCAAAGAATCTGAGGAAGTCACACAATCTTGTGAATCACAAGTACTCAGTTCCTTGGCAGTAGGATGCCCATTCCCAGGAGCTTCCAGTTGTTGACTATAAATTTTCTTAACATTACAGGAACCCTGCATGTTTATATGTTGACGAAGAGCAGACATAGCAGCCTCATTACACAGAGCACTTATATCAGCACCCACAAAACCATGTGTGTTTGTTGCCAGGGACTGTAGATCTGCTTGAGTAAGACAATGATTCATTTGGCAAAGAATAGCCTGAAATATTTCTAATCTTTGCTTTGGAGAGGGCACACCTGCAAAATTTAAATTTTATGTTAAAGACTTATTTATGCCTGATAATCTAAACCTGAATTAAGTATCTCTACCTGTAATTATTAGAAAACTTGCTTATAAATTGTTATCTCCATCATCACAATGTATACTTGAAGCCCATATTTTGAAGATACATTTGCCATTGATATTCTAGCAATCCTTATTGTTTCCAAAATCTATGTATAACGCCACAAAAGAATACATATTTTCAAAAATAGAATACCAACTTTTCTTCTCATTATCAATTTCAAGTGTTTTGTACCCAATTTTCCCAAAATGTCTTCAGGACCATACTTTAGTTATATTAATTAATTGTCTAGGTTAATGTAAAGCACAACATGTGCTAAGTGATTTTAAAGTCTGGAATCTAATTGGCGCTCATGATATGTTTGTTCTTCAGGAGTAAAAGATGGTTTTATTCTCTCAATGAACAAATAAAGAAAGAAAATAAACCCAGTGCTAGTTAGGCTAAGCAGTTGAACAAAAAGGATTTTAATGTAATTGAAAATACATTATAATGATGTTCATGAGTCAAATTAGTAGTAGTTTTGCAATGATTATTCTCTCAGTTTTGCAGGCCGAACTACTTACATATTACAAGCTATGAGCTCTCTTCAAAGGACCAAATGTAGAGAATATGAGAATAACTATTAAAAAATCTAATTTTTAGTTTAGCCTCCTGGTTCTTTCCATTTAGTCATATGCACTTCCATTTATCTTCAATTTCAATATTTAGCCACAATTATGTTTAATTAATCCCTGACCCCTGGATATTTTGTTTACTTGCTATCTTTTTATTGGCCATCTTAATTAAGTACATCTTTTTATATTTTAGTGCAATCTAATAATCAAGCTTGCCATCTTTATTTTGTCTTTTATCAAATAGTGGGTTGTCTTTCTAGAAAGCCAAACGAGCCTCCTAGCATGCAATGATCATTTGACCTTTCATGAATAAAGATTCAGATCTATATTTATTAATTAAAAGGGAAATTGTTGAGCCACTCTCACTGTCGTATACCAATAGGAAGGGTTAACTTTTAAAGAAAACAAGAAACCTTCAAATGCATAGAGAACTGCAGCCATCTGTTCATATTCTTTCCCACCAACTGCTATCGTAAATTTATTACATCCAGAAGCAAAGGATTAAAACATTAAATGCAACAGTCAGATGCTTTCATCTTAATGTGCCAATTTTCCTACTTATTTTTAAATGTCAAAAAATGAGGCTACATGTTGGCGTAACAATTAGCACCTCTGGAGTGCTAGTTGGTACGGACAGCTATGCACACTGCGTAATGAGTGCTCTTCAAATTAGGAGGGGAAGCTCCCTCGTTGTACGGACAAAGGCTTGAAAAAGTAAACTAAACTAATTCCTATCTTTTTGTCTCAGCTGAAAGAGGCACAAGGTTTGCGAGAAACTTTGAACGTTGCAGCCAAGGATTTTCTGGTTTCGCAGGTCTTAACTACAACTCAAAACTAACTAGCTTATACTATCCAATCTCCTCAAGAAATCAGAGCATGGGGAAACAGAGCGGGAATGATTTTATACGATAAACTTCAGGTACAGATTCACAACATGAAGGCAAGGTGGGCTCAACTATTTGCTTGGCTGGGAAGAAGTTTATTAACACACACATAAAACGATAAGCTTTGAGTACAGATTCACAACATGAAGGCAAGGTGGGCGCAACTATTTGCTCTTCTGAATAGGCTTATTAGAAACAAAACATAAAGGATAGCCAACTAGGATAGTAAATTGCATAGGCGAAACACACATACAATCCACGATCAAACTAGCCACTATATCTAACTATGATAAGCATTCACCATAATAACAGCATGAAACCCGAGTGGCATAACAATTCATCATCATAATAAATACTTGTGAACAGATACAAAATAAGCAATATTACAAGCAAGGTGGGCGCAACATATATTACTCTCTCGTGCAAAAGTTATTTACAAATGAGTTGAAAGCTCTTATTTATAGACATCAAAAGGTGTAGGGAACCCTAAAATCACCTTGAGTCAACTATAGTCTTGCAATGCATGCAAGATTTTATTGCTAAACCCTAATAAAGCAAACTATACAGTTAACTGGAAAGCTACCATCAGTTAACCGATACATCTAATCTACATGGACAATGTGCAAGCATGCACGTCCTTATTGAAAGCAAGTTAACTAGAACACTACCATCAGTTAACGAAAACCCTAAATGAAACTCCAAGTCCTGCAAAATGTCTTTGAGGATAAGATATGTGTGCATGGTCCCAACAAAGAGAACTGAAGATGAAAGTTGAGTTATAATTGCATGCTCCTGATTCTGTCCTCACAGACAACTGCAGGTTCTAACTAACTGATATCTCGAGCAACAAACCCCTCCACGAGGTTGTTGACTGCGTCACCATCTAGGGTAGTAATACTTTTCCGAAGTATACTGTGTTTGTGCAGCATGTCCTTACCGCTTATGATCTAACACTGAAGTTCTCCTCTACTCTTGGTTGCCTCATCAAACAACGCTAACATGACTGTAAGTTGATTCATCTTATAGCCAACGGTCTCCCCACTAAAAATACTATGAATGAGTGCCTAGAGCTCTAACTATATGTCAGCAAGCTCAACATACGCACCACCCTCAAGCTGACACTGGCACGATATGCGAGACACGAAAGTACTCACGTACCGGAGTGCACTAGTGACGTGCTCTCTGCTCTCAGCCAACTCTAATGCCATTGTCTCCTCTATCTTCACCTTGAAGATCAACTGTGCCCTCCAAGTGTAGATAGCCTCTTTGTCTTCTGCATCTGTGACTGATTCATATGCCATCCTCAGGTGAGCAATCATAATCTCATCTTTGGGTTTGTCCATCGCCAAGTCTCGCTCCTCATCCTAGAGACATAGACAAAGTTCGCGTGCATTGTACCACAACTAATATAACTCTGCAAGCACAAAGCGGCCTCTAGTAATGAACTCCTCCTCCCAATCCTCCAAACGCTTGTTGTATGCAACCAAGTGATTAAGTTGGCCCTATTCTACTGGTGGCTCTAGCATCGATGGGAGTGTGACGGTGACATCTTTCGTTCTGTGTACAAGGCTAGAGATGTATTGACGAAGTTGTTGGATTTCAGCCTTGAGGACTGCCTTGTCTTCTCCGTCTTTCAGTATTCTATCCCTCGCACTATCTGTTGCAACCTGTAAGAGATCAACCTCTGTCTAGTGTGTGCTACGACCAAGGTTGATTGTGATCACTTCAAAGTCCTGAACTTCAATCTCGTTCAGACTCTTCCCCTCTAGAGGTACAACAGTCTCTATGACAATCTCCTTGTCAGCATTCCTCTCCACATGGACCTGTTTCTTGATCCTCTTGTCGGGCACATCCTGGTAGGCATGATCAAAATCAGAATGATCAAGTACGTAAGACGGTTGCCTCCTCTTCCTTCCCAATTGATTCTCAAGCCAAGACGAATCTCGACTAATCCCACTGGAAGGATTTGTGCTAGCAATGAGAGGTTCCGACGAGAGTGAACGTGTAGAGGTGTTACTGCGAGGTGGTGAGTCCAAATCCAAATCAATGTGAATTGGAACTGGAGACTACTCTGGTGTCGGTGATGGTATGCGTCGCTGAACCTCAGGCTCTAGCAAACTCTGAACTAGCTCTCTGACAAGCTCCATGTGTGTCTCAATAGCAAGTGCTTTCCCTTTTGAGTTGTTAGGCGCTTGACTCTTCTTAGGAGGGTTACTCCTCTTCTTTTGTTTAGGTTTAGACGAGGAAGGTAGTGAAGCATCCACTGGTGGCGACTCTGTTCTAGGCATGACTTCTCTCCTACACTTCTTGCTTTCGAGGTAGAGTATGTTGTTCTGAATAACTCTACTCGACCTCTCCTTCACTGATGAGTATTCTTTGGCGAACCAATAAATAGTCGGCAATGGTTGTGTATCAACCTGCTCTTTGAAAAACTGAGGAAGTGTATCTCCCTCATCCTCTAACAAACCTCCCACATCTTTTGCCAAGAAGACAGAAATCTGCGAGAGAGAGAACCTACTATAGCTACGTCTATGCACCTCAAAGTCATACTCGCAATTCACCCAATAATCCTCCATTGTAGGCTTATGGTAAGGGTGACCACCAAGGCGTGTTGAATAATGACCCCAAGGATCATATGTGCGTGCATCGACAAGGTACTTGAGATGAAACTTTTCTAACTCCTATCCTGCAGCTTTAGCATCAACTGTTGTCCTGCACCAATAGATTCCAAATTGCATTGGAAAGATGGCAGTTGGTTTACGCTTGTGGCACAAACGTAGATGAACATCGTACAATTGCCTCAAGAACTCCATGAAGACTATCCTATCCAAAGGATAGCGTGGAAGCATGGTTGGATTTCCTGTGTATCCGTAGACGCGGATGTAGGTGTATGTAGGGAATTGAATGAACCAATCCGCCCAATCTACCATCGCTGCTCTAGCAACCGCTTAGATACAATCATGCAACTCAAGGTCTAGGTTTCTTACTGTGTACGTCAAGAAAGCCTCATACACACGCTTGAAATGTCGTTCAGCCTTCGTGAACTCAAGTTGGTCATAGTAATGGTAGACTTTCTGTACACTGAGTATGCCCACCGTGTTCAACCCTCTAAACTGACCCTCATAGGCGATCAAGTATACGAGGTAGGAACACATGTGAGACTGGTGAGCAACTAGAAAACCGATTATTTGCTTGTAGAGAATGTCGCTGATGAAAGATGCCCAGTCATAATGTTCTCGCCCAAAGATGATTTGACCAATGATATAGTACATCCAAGGCTGGAATCTGTTTGCATCAGAATGACCTGAGACGCGATTGAGAAGTGTGATCAAAACCGCATACTCATCCTTGTATTCACCACGACCCACATTGCTTGGCAACTTGTTCTTTTTCTGTTTTAACCACCTCTCTGCCATCTTACTCTGACACTTGGCCATATCAGCATTGAATGCTCGCTCACACTAGTCCATGGTAATGACTAGACTATTCGAATGTTGAGGAATACCAAAACATCTCTCGATATCCAGGGGCTTGAGACTGCATATGACCCGTCCATCTACTGATTGTATCTAGCAAGTAGCAGAATTGTAATGCTTAACACAAGACATTACGAACTCTATGCAATGAACTAAGACAGGTATAGAAGCGGCCTCAAGCAACCCAGATTACTGAATGTTTTGAAGTATCGAATCTTTTATCTTGATTGGATCCAAGATTGCTTCTTGAAGCACCTTATGTAGATTCGTGTCAACTATTTCGATGAAGTCATGAGTCAAGACTGACTTAGTCTTGAATTTGAGTTGTGTGTATTGCATTCTGAAAAACTCGCCTGTTGACTATGAACACGGCAATATTCTGACAACTTTTCTAGAAAGCTAAAAATAGCCTACTGAGGCTAAAAACAGCTCGTCGGAGGGCAACTTTCACGAAAATTTTAGAGATATGGGTTTTGTCCAGAAAATAATTTTAAGACAATCCAGAATGTCAAATTTGCAAAAATTGGACTTCTACGCCACCATGCAAAGGAATTTCAGTTAAGAAAATCAAAGCTTTAAGAACTGATGCTCTGGAATAAATTTTCCTGAAAAATTCTAGCACATGGGATTTGTCGAGGAAGCTATTCTGAATCGACCCAGATGATTTGTTTTGTCAAAAGTTGCCAGTTTCTTGAACATGCAAAAGAAAATAAGACGAGAAATGGAAGAATTTGAGACAGAAGATTGAGGTTTTGATGCTTTTTCTTTTGCTAAAATCGCCACTTTATCTTGAATTTTGCTGATGAATCTGGACTTGTACCTGTAAAAGAATGTTTTTGATGTCTTCGCCACTGACTGCTGATGAAAATTCGCCCAACTTAGGAAGAAATTCACCTCTACTCAAGCTGGATGAATGAAATATGACGCCAAACTTGATTAAATAGAGAAAATTTGCACCATAATGGCGCCACTGCAAGCTTTAAACCCTGACTTAAAAAGAAAAATCATGATTGGACCCCCTTCAGTTTGAACTGGCACTAACTCGAAGTCCCGGAAAATACATAATATTAAAATATTCAGTTACCCTTACATGCAAATTTGTAATTTAATATTACAAAGGGCGCCAATATTGAAATATTGAAGAAAATCGCCAATTTAATCTTTGCATGCAAAAAGTTGAATTTAATATTATTTTAATAAGTAAACTAAAATCTCAACATCTAGATGCACTAAGAAAAATTCACCGATTCCAAAAAGTCCAAATTTGACTCTCTAGGTGTCTATTTGCAAAATTTATGAGATTTTTCACTAACTTCCTACTTTATAGCTCATTGAAAGTTACAGTTGCCCCTGTTCAGCTCTAATTTTTGGATGCCTAACTGAGGTTGTGACTGAGCTAAGATATCCACCGCAAAGCCTGCAGAGCAAAGATGAAATGTCTGCTGGGAGCTGCAACTGCTAAAAACAACGTTTGACACCTCAAAAAAATTAGGCGCCTTTGATTAAATTGATGCAAGGTCTCTAGACTTGGCCATTTCTCCGTTTTGCCATCTAACGCTTCAAACTGCCACTACCGGTGAACGATGAACCCTGTTGACCGGATGATAGGTTCATTGCGTGACAGGAAGAATTCCGCAACCAACGACTGTATGTAAGGCATCTGAAAGTTGCATTAGGAACCCCAAAAGCAAGGGCGCCCCTGGCCTATGAAGGTGTAATCACTAATTTGACAAAAGCATAAATTTCATCCAAACTCCATACTTTGACCCCTGACACCAGGAGTTGGAGTGCTCCGATTTGCACACCGTTAATCTCTCTGCGTAGCTAGAACAACTTACAAGAGATGTCTCTGGAGGTGACGAAGCAAGAAAACTGCTTCTAAGACCTCAAAAAGAAGGGCGCCTTTTCCAAGGGAGTGTGTATTTACCACACTTAGACATTTTTTTGGTTGTCTGACTTCTTCAGCACTCTATACTGACCCCTCACGTACAAGCGTTTGACAAATCCCGGAGGCTGATAGCTGGGCTCGTTGGATAGCTAGGAGAATTCCGCACAAGTCTCGTGAAGACTGTGACTGCTAAAAACCCCATCTGGCAAGCCTAAAGGCTAGGCGCCCCTGGCCTACAGAGGTACAGGTGTGTATTTCTACATTTTTCCACCCTCTATTTTACATGCTTAGTAGAAACTCTACTACAATCACTCAGAATGTTGGATCATCTCACAAACTGGTGCGTTGTGAAGCTGAACTGAATTAGAAAAGATCCCCAAGAAACAGATTTTGTAGATTCATCCATCTAAGGGGTCAAATTCAAGGGCGCCCCTGGGCTACAGGGGCGCAGAAACTATAAATTTGACAGCCTCTGTGACATGCAACCTCTTCGTACCTTCAGCTTCTAACTTCGATTGTCGGAGTTCTGCACTTCGGATGACTTCGCTTGATAGCTCGCCGGAAAGCTGGACTAATTCTGAATAGATTGAACATATTTGCAAGCACATGCAACCGAATCTAAGCCTTCAAAAAGAAGGGTGCCCCTGGGCTACAGAGGCGCAGATTTACTTTCTGCAAAATGTCATCATCTGTTTCTAGCTCTGTAAACACTGTTCTGGCCACTGAATTGACCTAGTAGGAGTATAATTCTGTCGTGAAGCACTTCTCCATCATAATATGTCCTGCTTTGAGTCCCAAGTTCAGGTTCTGACCTCCAGGTATTGACCAAAGTCCATACTTGACTTACCCAAAAACTGTATTTTGACATCATTTTAACAATGTTTAGACTCTTTTAAGCAAAATGCCTTAATGAAGCAAAAAATTTGGTTTGGGTACAACACTACACAAACTTTACCTCTAATTAAACTGCTTTTCTCTAATGGAATCTTCATTGACTCCTTATATTCTCAGAACAAGTTGAAAGTGTTCAATAGTCTAACAATGCCATTTTTCCATTCCACATCAGCTCACCTTTATTTCTTCCACCAACAGCATCTTTTCTCTCTACATCATGTTGTTGACAAGTCAATGCTTCTCCTTGCTGCCAGCACTCTCTCCATGTCATTCAGACACTAAATTTAGATGCAATTTTTTTAAATAGCATTTTTCAAGAGGAATGTAGTGCTGCTATCAAAATTCTCATGTTGTTTTCTTGTGCTACCACTATGTTGCAAATGACATTGTGGTCTAGTGACAACACCTTGCAAGGACCATAACTTTGTCCTAATATTCAGAATTGAGTATCATTTTCTTTCTTCTCAGAAAATATTCAAGTAATTGTATTAACATGGGGGTAGAATAGACCAAACCCAAGGTTGGCCTATAAGGTTTGGAAGAATGCATATTTTGAAAAAAAGAGTTGCATAAACAGTATAGAAAGAAAGGTGAAGGGAAAGTGCTACAGTAGTTAGGCATGGTGTTGCAACAAATAGCATATAATATCCAGTGTTTCTCCAAGTTTCTGGGATGAGGGATTGGAAGATGCAGGAATGCAGTTTAAGAAACGGCAAGAAATTTCCCAAATTTTGGTGACACCAAGGAGATGGCTATTAAAATAACTTAAAACAAATGAAAAATGCTGAATTTTGAAAAAGAAAAAACAACATTCTGAATTAGCAATGACAATCCTCCCCCTTTTTTGTTTTTTTGGGGATTTAAGCATTTTTTCATTAAAAAATTACATTTTTTTAATTTTATGCAACAAATGGAGCATGCTGTCCAATCCTCAAAAAACGCAGATGTCCCCTCCAAGTCCCCAACTCTCCAAGATATCCCAGACATCAAGGACATGACCCAAACCCTTAGGGACACATCCCTGTGAAAGACTGATAATATTCAATATATCAGAGATAAGAGTTTTGCATAAGGTAGTTCAAATCGTATTAGAAACCCCCCATAAAAAACAGTCAATAATGAAAAAAGAAACAATAGCAGATTAGATAGGGTAGCATGTATTGTTGGGATGCTCTCCTTGAACCAACGGTCCATTTTACTTCCTAGTGGCATTTTCAACCACGAGCCAATTTTGTCACTTGTTTTGGCGGGAGATTAGAACCTCCAATGTCACCAAGTGCCTCCCCTTGAGATACTAATCTTTTGGGAGAAGGTTGATAATAGAGCTGCACATCCATTGTACCTTATGTTGTGTGCTCTTTTGATAAGGTAGCTTTGTTGTTGAAAGATAGCACTCAAGATGGCGATGCATCTATATGTAGATGCCATGACCTTAAAGTTTCCTTGGGCAGCAAGACTCTCATTTAGAAATCTAATGCTACTCTCAATAGTATTATTATGGGAGTGCATAGGGGGTGCTATATCTTCAGCAGATTTGATAATAACTCAGCTACTTTTGCTTCCCACCATTGTTAATGTACAACCCACTTCAACATTTAATTTTGCCTTATTTTCAAAGAGCAGATCTTTTAGACAAGCAAGGAGGTAAGGACTTGCCAAGCATTTGTCAGTACCAAGTTTCTCTTGTAGTTTAAGAATGAATATGCTTCTCCTAGGGGTTATGGAGTGTTAACTCCAAGTATTGTTGGTGTGAATAGGGTATATTACCCAATCAATTCTCATCTAGGTCCTATTCACACTTAGTTTACTTAGGGAAAATTTAGGTCATTTACTTTTTGTCTCCCATGTCATATGATTGTGACACTTGTCATAATCCTATGTTGTCATATTTTTCACCTTGCCTATATAAGCAAGGGTCCTCTTACACATTATGTAATTCCATTTGTATCTTGTAGCATATGGTATGTATTGCATAATCTAACATTTATTTCTTGATACTCTCTTGTGGAAGGTTGTTTTTGGTTTTGTATATGATTCTAGCTACTTGAGTCTATTGTGACTTTTACATGGCATTAGAGTTTCAAATATACACGCCCCTTCTCAATTTGAGAGTGTTTTTGGCAGGAATTTATGTTGGGTGCATTTTGGTACAAAGTGGACCTCTCCATTAAGTCTAGAAAACCCAAAAACCTATAAATCAATATAAAACTTGATACAGTTGTAGTTGGAAAATTTTAGATTATGGTTTGCATAAAGTTATTGGCAAAAATTCCATACAATCCATATGTCTGTACAATCTGAACTTGTCAAAAAATAGATAGATAGTACCAATTGGCTGATATTTTTGATAGATTCACAAGATATTTTGCACCTACATCAATGAGGGTCGACATTGTACCATCTACATCATGGCCGGTAGTAGCAATCATCAATTGGAGGTACAATGGTTTGATTAAAAAATTATTTTAGTTTTTGCAAGGTTTCATTCAACAGGTGGTCCTATGGATCGTAGGCCATGATCCCCTCCATCTTGTAGGGGCTTATTGGTGGTGGGTGGCACAACCCCACCACCTGTTGCTTTGGTGCAGCACAACCTCTTTTCAACCCACACATTGCTCAATCTCTGCACCAACTCCACTCTACTTGGCCTCGACAAAATTGCCATGTTTGCAACCCCACCACCTGTTGCTTTGGTGCAGCACAACCTCTTTTCAACCCACACATTGCTCAATCTCTGCACCAACTCCACTCTACTTGGCCTCGACAAAATTGCCATGTTTGCCACCCAAGCCACCAACACCACTAGAACAATTCAAGAGGACCCCATTTCATTTGCCTAAAGGGGGAGAATTTTTTCAAGAGACACTACCTTTTGCCAAGGTATCGATTTTTCATTTTCTTAGGTGTCTAGAAAACTAATTCTAAGTACTTCACAATGGTACAAGTTTTTTTCCAAATGTTGCCATAGGTACCAGATATTTCAATTTGAAGCCCGAATTTGCTTCTTTTTAACAAGACATATCTTGTGTCCACGGTATCTAGTTTTGGAGTTCCTATAGGCATAGAAAAAGCATTTTTGAGCATTGCACATCCATCTATGTTATTTTTCCAGATTATGCTTAGAAATGAAAATTTCAATTTGAAGTGATTTTGACTACTTTGGCTCATTTCTAGGAAACTTGTTCAAGTTGGTCATTGATTTTGCTTGGGGGCATTTCATTTTCAGTAGTGATTTATATTTGAGAGGTTATAAGGTAGAGTATTGCTATACATTGTCTACTTTTCTCTATTGGTGTTTGTTGCTCTAATAGTGGAGTCTGATTCATTTGAGCTCCCAATTCCTCAGAATTACCATACATAGAAAATAAAAAATGCAATGATTACTCCTAAGGGTTTATGGTCTACCTTGGGTGAGTTGGGACACAATTTCCCATTGTCCTTTTTGCTTAAAATTCCCTTTCGTTTGTGTGCCTCTGTGGCATGATCCCTCATCAATAACTGATCTAAGAAGTTTATATATGGGCCATCATGTCATATTGTGCTCTTGGTTGTGTTGTATTTCCTTGCCTTCACCCTATTCGCCAAAATCAAAATCAGAAAATTGGCCAATTCCTAATGGTTCCTACTGGTGTAGGAACTCCTGACAAGACAAAGGAATGCAAAAGATTATAGAAAGGGATGTGGTCAAGGGTTCCCTAGGAACTAGGAACCATTGGTTCCAATGGTTCCTAGTTCCTAATCCCGGCCTAAGCTTCGATGGTGTGTGGGTAAGTTGAATGCATGCAAGTGGTGGTGGTTCTTGATTGGCATGAAACCATCGACAAAGGGAGGGGCAAGCTACATGAGCTTGTGGTGCAAGTTCCTAGTAAGCACACAAGTCCCAACGGTTCCTACTGAAGGTAAAAATACCAACAAAGGAAGAGGGAAAGCACAAGACTTGTGCTCAACATCTAGTTCCATGGGGACGCATCCCCCTCGAAAAATGAACCGTCTCGGAGACGGGGAGGTTTCCGAGACGCAGAGATGTCAAGGAAACGTCCTCCCGCCATCTCCCCGTCCCCCCACCGTCTCCTCGTCCCCCCGCCGTCCCCTAAATGTTTCCTTCAGAGAGAGACTATTATGCGTCTCGGAGTTTTCTGGGCGTCTCCAAGTTTCCCACGTCCCCCTACAAAAAAGTATTAAAATAAGGATTTTTTTTTTTTAAATTTAAAAAACGAAGATTTATCATAGTTAAATTTAAAGTTTTAAATTTTAATATTATTAATTTATTTGTTATGATAAATATAATATTATTAAACTTTAAAGACTTAAGTCTACATTAAAAAATTTTGTTTAATTTTTCATTTTCTTACCCGTGGATGCCCAACGACTGCATCTGGAGACATTGTGTGAGAGTCATCTTTCAAGGGCGGCATTTACCAGAGATTTTGCATTTGAAATTGATTTAGGATTTTATTTTTTAATTTTTTTTTCATTTCAAAATACCCGACCTAAGGCACGAGCAAGGGCAAGGGCAGCAGTTAATTGTTGAACGAATGCCTCAAATGGATTTCAGCTCATGGAATGTGATGACTGCAGTCATCGGATTCCATGAGCTAACATCCCTTTTAGGCATTCGTTCAACAGTTCAAAGTTTCAAACAATTCACTGCCTTTCAGTGTTCGATCATTTTAGGGCCTGCAGCCTGGGCTAAATTAAATAAAAAATAATTTAATAAGTTTTTTTCAATAAACTTTATTTATGGTCTGCAAAATGTGGAAGCATTGGCAAGGCATGTGAAGTTGAAGTGTTGAACTGTTTGACTGAATGCATCAAGGACCCTTGATGCATTCAGTCAAACAATTCACATGCCTTGCCTGTGCTTCCACATTTTGTAGACCAGACCACATTTCTTGTGCATATCCTGCAATATTGCAATCCATGAGACCACATTTCTTATACAGTTATACATCTATTTATAACTAATTTTTCAAGTACTATATGTATTTTAGCGCACCGCTCCCTTGCCGCCCCCAAACTTAGGCCGCCCGCCCCTGCACCCCCGAAACACGTCCCTTGCCGTCCCCCCGTCCTCGTCCCAAAACTCCATGGAACTATGGCTCAACATATACGTGGTCTAATAGTGTTTTTTCTACGTGTGATTCATCCTCCACTTACTTGGCCTACCCACAATTATGAATCCATTCACCAAGCGAGATTGATCCTGGACCGTGTGGTTTGAACTGCTATAGTGTGCAGCAATTAGGGTTATGCCTAGTTGTTTTTATAGGAATGATTTTGTTTTTTTTTACAAGGAGAGGTTGGTCGCTATGTGGTCTCCAAATTCCAAGTAAGTTACAAGGTAACTGTTACCTGTTTTTTTTTTTTAAATTAGAACAAAGTTGAAAAAACAAAATATTTTCTACAAAATCAGCAAAGCATGCAAAAATAATAAAGGAGTTCACTAGCTTCAAGGAAGTCAAAGAGGAATCTTTTTCATGCATTAATTTAACTCTTCATGCAGATTTTTCAAAAGGGAAATTAACTTCGTAGGCCCCTCAAGCAGAGCATGAAAAAATAATAGCTATGTTACACGGGGACGCATCCCCTGCCCCAAAACCCATTGTCCCTATCCCCTGCCGTCCCCGGGATGGGGGGACGCAAAGGGGACATCCCCCAGCCGTCCCCAAAACAACCCAACTAGCAGGAAACGGGAGGAAACGTCCCCTGCCCTTTGGGGACGTTTCCCCATCCCCGGTACAGATGGGGGATGTTGGAAATGTCCCTTGACATACCGGGGACAGCTAGCCATCCCCCACGGACAGGGAGCTTCCTGGGTTAAGAAAAACATTTAAAAAATTAATTTTTTAAGTATTTCTTCCTCCTTTCTAAGGTGATTTTTGAGTTTGCGCTGTTTGACATTTTGTCAAACACTTGGCATGCAAAGTGACTGAGTTCTGATTTCTGAATGTTTATGCTTGTGTTTGATTGAATTTTAATGCCAAATCATTTGCATAAAACATAGAAATGATAACTGCTATCATAACATCAACAAATATGAAACATTCAACCTTAAATCTGATTTTATTTGCACTATATCAAGTTTGAATACATTGCATTACAGGTCTGATATAAGTCTGATCTGATTACAGCAGCAGACATTTCCTTCAAAATCTAATTTATATTGATTCCCAATGAAATACAAACATACCCAGATCATTGGCTACAATAATAAGTTTAATGACATTTATTGTGCTATTATACTACTGCTCTCGCGATTTATTTACATATTGATATTGTTGTTATCAATTATTAATTTATTGACATATCTCTCTCTTTCCCTCTCTCTCTCTATAATATATATGTATATATATATTGTATGTTGCCATCCCCTGCCGTCCCCTAAAAATGGCCCCCTAGGAAACGTCCCGGAAACACGTCCCTTGCCGTTCCCCTGTCCCCGTCCCAATCCCCGAAACGCCATGGAACATAGAATAATAGAGTTCACTAACTTCAAGGAAGTCAAAGGGGAACTTTTTATCATGCAGATTTTTCAAAAGGGAGTTTAACTTTGAGGGCCCCTCCAACAAAGCATGCAAAAATAATAAAGGAGTTCATTAACTTCAAGGAAGTCTAAAGGGGAACTTTTTTCATGCATTAGTTTAACTCTTCATGCAGATCTTTTAAAAGGGAGTTCTAATTTCCATGCAAAAATCAGAACTCATACTGAGTTTAGGCTCTCAAAATCTATAAATAAGAGGCCTATGCTTTGTAACAAATCACTGGAAAAGTTTATTGTGAAAAAGTGACATTCAATCCTTGAATTTTTTCAGTCAAAATTAGGTCTTCATTTCTGTAATTTTCTTCATTGATTGCATCTTCAACCTTGTTTCGCTCTGAAATAATGGTTGATTGTATCCTTGTGATGTAATATTTTACTGTTTTTCCAGAAACCAATCATTGTAGCAGCCTTCAGTGAATCAAAGATCAGATTTTTGCCTCTACTTGTTTCAATTTTCTCTGTGTATGAAAGAAAAGCAAGTATTATTGTGAGTTTTATGACTCCTTGATTGTTGTTGTTTTAAGTTTAATTTTGAATTATTGTTGCAAATTACTATGTGAAGCTTTAGATTGAGATTCATAAGTTGTGTTGCTAAAAGGAAGTAGAAATCTACTATGTTTGGTGTTTCACCTTCATTTTATGTTTTAAATTTAGATTATTAGTTCTTTCTTATCTCTTTCCCCAGCAAAGATTTTAAAAAGCAGGTCATCCACTTCATATAGAGAACGCCTTCTGCGTAATTATAATCTTCAAATTGTTAATAGAAGTTATAAATTTATAGTATATTAAATAAATTAATTTTAATATTTTTTTATATTTTTAAATGCCTAGTTTGACTTTAATATTTTAAATTTCTTGTTTAAAGTTTTATGGTGGTTTTAGACTTAAAGTTGATGTTCATTTAATATTCATTATTACGTATTTCACATTTTTTAATTTCTAGCAATTTTTATATATGGCATCTCCAAGTGCCCATCTCTTATTCTCCTAGAAACTATCATTTTAATCTCTACAAAAAGGGTTCAGAAACAGCAGAAAATTTTAATAAAGCCAAGTTCTATGTTTCATTGCTAAACTCTCATTTTTATTTTCTCTCTATATCTCTATGCTATTAAAACGCCCTTAAATTTAAAAAACAGCAGGCTTTTCTGTTTCTTTTGCATGTTTCTACATTTTTTGAAAATCCAGTTTTTTCCCAATTAAATCCTGATATTTTGAAAAAATCATATGCTTTTGGTTTGCGAATTTTTTCCCCAAAAGATTTTTGCTGCTATGGTTGTACCAGCATCTTGTAACCATGAACCCATACCCATCCCTGATTCCGATTCAGCAACTTAGGTTTTATCAAGTACTTTAGTTTAGATTTCAGATTTCCTAATTACTATATCATTGGTTTAGGGAGTTAGTCATGTCGACTAGAGCACCAAGTGATTATAGGCAGTTGTACTTACATGTACTATTTATTTGTAAACTTTGATGAATAATATGCCACTGCCTTTACAGAGTTATCTGCCTATGTTTAGTTTACTGTGTTCGCACTATTCTGAATCTGCATGTTTTACGATGCATTCCATTTCAATTCTGTTATATGTTTATTTTTTGTTGCATACTATTTTTGCTATATTTTTTCAATTATTAGTGTCCATTAAGTTTTAAAGTGCATCTTGTGGGTACACTATGATCAGTTCTGCAGGTTCATTGGAAGTCATTCCCCGTTAAAATGGAAAAGAAAAAAATCTTAGATGGTTGACAACCACGTTTTCAGATAAACAAAACCTATGCACTGATTTTAGACCATTTCAGGACTTGGCAATGACCATACTCTTCTTGGATGGCCTCAAGCAATGTACATACCTTCTCAAAAAAGCTCCCGTCTGTCATCTGTACGATCTTATTTTTTCAGTAATAATTAAATTGTTTTTATTTCTGGCTTCCAAAAGATATAAAATAAATATAAGTTCAGCTTTAGATTTCTTCTAGTTTTTTTCAGTTCTAGATTTTGAATTGCACTAGTCTTAAAAATTAAAATTTTACAACAGTTTCAAACACTCCAGCAGTTCCAGTTTCATGTTTTTGAGCTGTTAAGATTCAAGTTCAAAACTCCAGTTTCTTTAATTCAGATATCTTTCATTTGTCATGTTTTCATAAGGTTTAGAACTACTAATGCAGGTTTTTGACTGGGTTTGTAGCATTTTTACCATGTGCAATTTTATGTTGACATTTGTCAAAAATTTGAGGTTCACAATTCATTTTCAATAATAAATATCTGTATAAAAATGTCTATAAGGAACTTTAAACAAGCATACCAATTTCAAATTCACGATCAAGTCGTCCAGGTCGTCTCAATGCAGGATCAATACATTCAGGACGATTTGTTGCTGCAATCACGAGAATCCTATGATTTTTATTTACTCCATCTATCAAAGCCAACAGTGCTGCCACCATTCGCTGGGAGAGGTCTTCAGATCCATCCTTACGTGCTGGGGCAATTGCATCCAGTTCATCTATAAAGACCTTTAGAAGGCAGTATTATCTTGTGTGTAGTATATAGCAAAAAAACAAATGAAAATCCCAAACATAAAAAGGCTAAATAAGAGTAAAACATCAAACCTTAGTCTTTACATTATTTTATCGTGCTTTCTTAGACAGATATCTATAAAAGAATATGTAACTTGTGAAAGGTTCTAAAATGGTATGATATTAGAGCTTAATTCTTTTGTAATATCAATCACATGGCATACACAATATTAGTATCTGTCTAATATAAAATGAATATACATATATGAAATGTAAACATACGGAAATCAGAACAACTAATCCAGCATCAAGAATATCTTGGAAAAGGTAAAGCATTTGATATATATAAAATATTCATCAAGAATATAGGCCATGAAGAACAAAACTGTGTTAAAAAGGAAATTTTATTATCCTCACAAGTATGCATGCATCAATATATTGAATTGAGAGAAATGGGAGTATAGAAATCCCAAAGCAAAATCAAATGCATCGTAGTGATAGTCCTTCAAGCGAAAATAAGGAAATAACTTTATAGTAATATGCTTCATTCGCAGTTGAACCACATTCCCTTGAGCATACGACATTCCCTTGAGCATACCGTCTCATTCTTATCAATACTAATATTGAGCTTAAACCTAATACCACTTTCTTTAATGATTAAGATGATCCCAAAGCTTGAAAGGAAGTTCATTCCAAAATGTACTATAAAGTTCTGACTTTGCAATTGATATCATTGTCGATACAACAATTTTATTTATCCACAAATTAATAAAAATTAGAGAGCATACCTTTGCCTCACTTAATCACCAAGAAGTGGGATTCCACTAGACTTCTATGGGTTCTATAGTCACTTATTATGACAAATATTTGAAAGTCTCAAGCAATAGTCATTAGATACGATATAAACCTGTTTTTTGTATTCTATTTCTTTTAGATGCTTGCATCAATTGCAGGACATGGTATTGTTGATTATGTTCTAGACTTCTAGTCAATAGCTCTCTTGTTTCAAACGTTCTCAATCCTCAACATCCCACAACACATTTCCCCTAATGAATCATGTTGTAATCTCTTCTTGAGTCATAACGACTTCCCTCATATTGATACCAACCGCAATCCACTTATCAATCTACTATTTTCCACCTTGATCATTATTATCTAAGTTACCAGTTCAGATTTGGGTTCAGGTTTGGGTTCAATGGTTCAATTTGTGGGTTTGGGCAAAAATTTTTTTGGGGTTTAGTTCGTTTTGGGTTCATTAATATAAAAACATATAAAAATTACATATATACGACTTTTCTTTAATAAATAAATTAATAATAAATACATATACTAAAATAAAAAATGTATCTAATATCCATTAATATAAATATAAATACAAAAAATATGATTGAATATATATCAAAAATATAAAGATACATTAATATAAAATATATAAATACAATATATATTTATATTAATGTAAATATAATTATAACTTATATTAATTCCTAATATTCTTATTGAGATTAATATATTTAAAAATAATTAAATATATTACTATTATATATTTTATATAAATTATTTAAACTATTAAATTGTTAATATTAAAAAAACAAGAAACATTTTTAAATTTAATGTCCATTTTTAGGTATAAGGTAAAAATAAAATTAACGACCCAACTATTGAAAGGCCGCCAATATTCTTCGTTCGAGTTTATGGTTGGGTTCGGATATATCCAACGCCTCAGATTCCATAAGCAATAGTTGGCTTTGATGAATGGATTTGATGGCTGTTGTGGCTACCTCTCGTGTCTATTGCAAGCTTGCAACATCACGACACTCGCCTCAATAGAATCCAAGAGTAAAGTCTCAGCTCGATCTACAAAAATTTTCTTCCGCAACAAAACAATAGTTGCCCAATCCAGATCCGGCCCCGCCTTGTTCTACACATTGATTTCTGCAAACGAATGATTGGTACATAATTTGATTGATGAGCGCAAAACTAGCAAGTGCTTTCTCTAGAGGGACGAACCCACAGGCTATGGGTCGGACCCTATCTGAACCCAAGCCGGACCGGACCTAGACCACGAACTAGAGCCGGACTAGACCAGGACCGGGGGGTTTCAGGGGAATAACCAATATCTTAGATTATTATAATAAGCAACATATACTTCCAACCTTGTAACCATTTATGGTGTCCAAGATCCAATTGTACAAACATTCTACTTTTCCCAAGCCATTCAATACTCAAGATTGAATTATTTCCCTCATTCTATACACACACCTTGTACTTCAAAATATGTAGCCCAAACAAAAATACATAATTGCTTAAGCCATTTTTTGATAGCGGTGGTCCCTAAGTCAATGGCAATACGTCATACATTTGCTATTGCTAACTAAGCAAAATTCCAAACTCAACAATGAAGTTAAAAAAACACACACACTTAGGATTTTACCCCACTGATTGAATCTTCCCTCTTGTTCCAATTACCAATATACATCAGAAACATTTATATCTGTTGTATTTCCTAGCACCATCAAACTCCTCTCCAGTCAGAAATGAATGAATGTTTTTCTACTATCCATCTGGAAAATAATCTATAAGTATAACAGTATTTTTGTTTGCCTCTAGTTTTTTTTGTTTTGTATCAAACTAAAATCATCTTTTTGTTTTTATGATACTAGTTTCTATTAAAGTATTAATTGTAATATTTAATGGTCATCTTAGCTTTAGTTAGTCGATAGTTTACTTTTAGTTAGCTTAGTTAGTTTTTAGTAACTTTTCTTTATGCTTTAGTTCATTTTAGCATCTTTCAATTAATTGCTTTAGTTTGCTTCAGTTAACGATTGTTTCTTTTTAGAAACATCGTCTTGTAATTTTCTTCATAAGGAGTATTCCTCTCCTTTTATAAATACAGTATAACGAATATTGAATATCAATTATCATTTCATGGTATCAAAGCTTAGACTCGATCTTTTTTGGCGAATTTTTTAGAAATAAAAATTTGTGTATTCCCAAGGACTTTTTATAAAATTCTTAGATGTTGTTGCTCGATTTTTAAAAAAAAATGAATGTTAATGGATACCCTGGAAAATTGAAAAATTATTAAGGAAATTTTCAAGGGTTTCAAAGTGAAAATCGTGGCATCTTTTTTGAAGATTTTTGAGGGTATGCTAAAAGAGATCACGAGTTTTTGCTTCAGTGCAAAATCGCAACCTATCTTTGAAGGTTTTTTGGCGTTTTTTCTGCAAAAATCACGTCTTTCTTGGCTAGTGGCTATTTGTGGCGCTGTCTGTGGTAAAAAACGCGGGTTTTTTCTTTTACTTGCAACCAAATCAGTTCACGTTTTTTTTAGCTAAGTTTTTTGTGGCGCCATTTCATGGGTGCCACCCAGGGTTCCCTTTGTCCGTGACTTCCACGATCTTTTGCATTTTCAACATTTTTTGTGACGCAATTTTTTGGGCAACAAATCTGTTAAAGTCATGTGATCTTTTTCGTGGCTACCTTTGTGATTTTCGCAGCTTTCTGCAAAATTGATATGTTTTTTTTTTTTTTTATTGTCGACCAAGGGTTTTAGCAAATTGTGAGGGAGTCGGATTTTCTATTTTGGGCGTTTTTGTCATTATTTTTGGGCGATTTTGTAAAAATCATTTTCTTTTGGTCGGATTTTTTATCTCTGTTGTTCATGGGTTTTTTGCTATTCAAGTTTTTTTCCAACTAGGGTTTTCAACACTCTTTGCTAGAGAGATTTTGTTGTTCACGAGTCTACCAGATTTGATGATGTCATGTGACTGAAGTTATTTTTTTGGTTGCAGTATTTTCCAAACTTCCAGTGGACCTAATTAAAAGAGTTTTTTCAAAAAAAAATATTTGAAAAAATATTTTGCAAAGTGTTTTTTGAAGAAGAGTTTTTGGAAATTTTTCATAAAAATTTCGTTGTTTTAAGAGTTTTTTGAAGATTTGTTTTGAAAAAATCTTGCTTTCTTAGAAGTTTTTTGAGGACTTTTTTGAAAAAAATGTACTTTTTCAAAGTTTTCGAAGGTTTTTCTTAAAAATCTTACTGTTTCTCAACCTCTTTTTTAGGCAATTTTTGAAAAAATTGTGAGTTGTGCAACTGATTATCCAGAGTTTGTGACAGCTGATCACAGAATTACCTCGCTTTTTGTGGTTTTGGAAAACAAAAGGGATGGCGTCTTTGTCCAATATCATATTGGAAAATACGTAGAGGTTCAATGGAATGAATTACAACACATGGCGGCAAAGGATGCTTACCATCTTTGAGTACCGGTATCTAGATGCACTTGTTCTAGGTACAAAAGTTCGTCCCACTACTGTTGGGAAGGATCAGGACAAGTATGATGGAGGTAATAGGGAGGCAGTTATGCTTCTTAAATTATTTGTCACCGATGAGATGTTACCAAAAATGCCATCTGGTAAGTCTGCCGCGGAGATTTGGAAGCATTTGAAAGATCTCCATGAAACCTCAGACAAGGGCAAGGCTTTCTTCTTGAAGAATATGTTGTTTTCCATTATGATGGATGACCAAGCGTCTTTGCAGGAGCACTTGATGAAAATCAAAGATATTCATGATCAACTAGAGGCCATTGGTTGTAAGATGGAAGAGGAGGATATGGTGGTGATCACATTGAAAAGTTTGCTACGTTCATACGAGCACTTCATCGAAACTCTCAACATTACATCCACCAATGTTGACTTGAAGTTTGATGAGTTGTGCAACAAGCTCCTGCAGCAAGATAGGTGGAGGAAGCAGTTTGGGAGCAACAGTGAGTCTTCCAGTGTTGAACAAGCATTTACTGCCAAGGACATTGGCAAAGGCAAGTCCACTCAGCAGAAAGGA
>VDFB02330306.1:0-29876 GCA_007258455.2 Sequoia sempervirens
GTAATTCCAATGTTTCGTAAGTTGGGAGGATGTACAAGCTTAATGGATGATGTGATATGCTGGTATCACAAAGGGACCTTTGACAAAAAATTACTCAAAAGTAGGGATTTAGATAAATTTTACGTTGAATGCTCTTTTATTTTGGGGGTTTTCGATTTAAAAAAAAGAGGGATGAGGGTTTAGAAACTATACTTATGCTAAACTACTCCTATAAACTTAAGAGACAAATGTTGGATAGTGAAATTCAAACCAATCTTTGCTTTGTCAAGTACGATGACTACAACTAGACAAAGATGGTGCAATCTTCAATGGGATTTACGAATTATGTCCTATTACTCAATACCACCATCAATTTAAACAATTCATATAGGTAATAGAATTCAAGTTAAATAATTTCAAAGTTCAGACTAACCTTGCACATCAAATTGAAAATCATTCAATTGAAAAAGGTATGAACTAATTTCACTATTTTCAACACTATCAACCTTTCATTCATCTAAAAAATGTTGAAGCTAATTTACTTTATTGAAGAAATATGAAACCATGCAAGCTCTCAAAGTAACAAATGATCAACTATGAGTCAAATCATTATTTGAATAGCACTAGTAGCAACAATTTCACAAGTCTCCTTGAATGAATGAAATGAGTGGGGTTTATATAGGCACCCCAATTACAAAGTAATGACCCAGATTGATTTGAGATCAATGGCCAAGATTATTCAAAGAAACCCTAACCCTAAAAAGCATAACTAACTCATGGAAACATGGCACAAGTAGGACGAGCCATTTGGGGTGTGGAAAATAATGACACCTTGCAAATTAATCGAGCAAGTGGGAATCCAAAATGCAATTCCCCTTAGCTTGCTCCCTAGCTGCAAATGCAAGAAACTTTGTTAACACCAAGTTGAGCTCCTCCATTGATATGTTTGGCATAGAATCCATCTCCACTCCCATTATGTCCAAGATTTCAAGGCACTGAGTGAAAGTATTTTCCCATCTACCTTCTTGTTTCCAAAAGCTATCCATAAAGGTCAATAGAGAAGACATGTCATCAAGCTCGTTTTCTGTGATAATCTGCATTTCCTTGAAGTAAATATTCATCACACTCCTCTTCAATCCTTCCAAATCCAAGCCATTTGTATCATGATGCTCCTTCCATGTTAATCCTTCAAGAGAGGTGAGGATTCTAAGCTATATTTTTTTAAGAGAATTTTTTATTTAACAACACACTCTTCTTTCATTCCATCATATATCTTCTTCTTTGCTAACAAGGAATGATGCCATCTATTGAAATCATATGAATCTCCTTCATCAATTACACCTTCTTGGATTAGTACTTGCAGGGATACTTCCTTTAAAACCTTCAAACGAGGTATTACCTTGTCTTTTATATATGGGAAGTCTTCCCAGTTATCTTCAATTTGGAAAATTTCGGTCATAAGCAAGGTTGATCTGTCATAGGTCTGAGCACATTTCTCCAAGAATTGCTCCATCTATTTTGAGATATTGTTGATCCAACTCCTAGTTGCTTGGCTTGTGATCCTCATAGCCTCAATATTTCCAACGGATTCCAGAGGAAGGGATGATGGTGGGATAAAAGCTTCACCTTCTTGGCATAGGGGGCTATTATTTGTTGAATGAACTCTATTAATCTCAAATTTTCTAGCTCTAGTCTTTCCTTCTTCTCCTCTGTTTTGTCAAACTTCTCCTTGATGGCCTTGGAAGTGTCTGCTAGCTCATGAAAATCTTGTTCTATCATGGTTGGCCCAATGTCCAACGTAACATCATAGTCCATTGGAGTAATCTGATCTCTAGGCTTGTCAACCTTTAGGACTGCAACTTGTAAAACCCTGGATCCTACATCATTTCTGATAATCTGAGAATACTTTTTAGGATTCTTTGGTGTTTTAGCTTTTCCAATCCTTTCGAAGAAGTCTTGCATTCTTTCAATTGGTTGAACTTCATCTAGTGGTTTATATTTCTTCATCAAACTTTCAGTCAACCAAGCTGGGATAGTGGATAATTCCATCCCATCTTCCAATTGAATATCATCATCAATCCCTTTCAAGGCAGAAATTATTTCATCTCCCAGCTCCTCATTGTTTTCAAGGATCTTAGTATCTCCCATGCCTTCAATCATTAGTGTATCACCTCCTTCCAAACACACAGTGAAGGTTTTCTCTTGAAGAAAATCCAATTGTTCTAACTCTTGAGACTTAACCTCTTGTTCATGGTTTGGTTCAATCTCAACAATGGATGCTTCTTCTACTATTCTGATTGATAACGTACTTGAAGATGATGAAATTTCATTCACCTTTTGCTTCTTACTTTTTGACTCTTTATTAGCAGCTTCCTTTTCCTTTGTTTGAATATCTTCAATCATTTCCTTCCTCTTGCTTGGACATGGAAGTTCATTAGGACCTTCTCCAACTACTTCTCCCTGACTTTCTTCATTGCTCAGTGTGGCATAGGTAAGGGAGATTTCTTCTTTTCTTAATCTGTTGATCTGATTATCCACCCATTCCCTAAAATAAGCTACAATGTCCTTCATCAATACATCTAAATTAGTCAACTTAGGTTATGTCCAGCTGGGCAACAAGATAGGCTTGTTCTTCTCCTATTCAAATTGAGGATGCACGTATTCTCCATTGTCTTTTACCTGGTCAAGAATGGGGAATAAGTCAAAAAAATTCACAAGGTCTACTGGAATTCTAGACCATATCTTCTTCCTGACTCCATATTCATCCACCAAGTTGGACCAATAGTCTTCAATCTGCATAACATGAAGGGACTTCTTCCCGTGAATTCTCAAATATGGATCATAATCAGACCTTGGTTTATAAGTGCCAAACTTATAAAATTGTAATTCTAATTTTGTTGTCTTGGCTGATTGCAATGAGGGGCAGACTTCTAGCATTTTCCCAATTACAACAGGAAAATCCATTCCTTGTTTGTTCTTTTTCCCTTGAATGGAATCCACATGTGCCAAGTGCCTTGCAATTTTGATCATAATAATCTTGTTCGTTGGATACCAAGGGAGTTTATATAGAGCATCTATGAATCCATGAACTCTTATGTATGTAAAAGTCAAAAATTGGATGAACCAAGATCCAAATTTATCAAGCAACACCATAGCCTCCTTAGATAACCTCTTTTGGATTCCTCCTTGAAGTAATTGAGTGATATACATGAGGAATGTGTCATTGGTTATCTTATAATTGTCCTTATAATGCAACTATAGCTATGGATAACAATCATGTGCTTTGAACTAGTTATTTCAAAGTCCAACTTCCCCTTTGCAAATCAATCCTTTATACTTGGTAAACCGGGCCAGGATGTAGACTATGTAGGAACTCATATAAAAAGTCTTGGTCTTCTCCAAGTTTCTTAACTGGAAATCAATGTTATCACTTATTAATTTGGCCCAATTTATTGTTTCCATTCCTAACATGACCTCCTCTACAAATGAAAACATCCACACTTCGAAGAAAGCTCCCTAAGAAGTACCCATAATCCTATTCAACATGTGGATCATGTCACTGTATTCCTCCTTAAAATCTATGCAAATCAATCTCTTAGGTAGCTTAGAGTGATGCCTCTTTGGTTCCTTAACCCAGTTGGAATTAATTATATCCATACAAGATTCTTTAGCCTAATCAAACATGGTTTGCGATTCCTCTTGGGTCCTGTTCAAAATTTTGTGACAACGAGGAATACCAAACACCTCTCTAACTGAATCTTCTGTGAAGTATGCCAAATTGATCTCGTTAGATGCTTTAATGGATCTTGTATGTGGATTGTATCTTTTGGCGCACTCAACTATCAGCTCACTGCACTAAACTACAGGTGGAAATCCTGCTACTTGGTGAAGTCTGCATTTAACCATGTTGGTTGCAATAGGCGTGGACATTTCATGCTGAGTGCCAAACATCCTTTTCTTGTGTTGAATCACATTGAATTGCTCGAAGTTACTATCCACTACTTTCTTCCATTTCGATGACAGTTGATATTCTAGATAGAATTCCTTGAGAACTTCTTTCACTTGAATCTTTCTAACTCGACCTCCTACGTTCTTTGAAGTAGACATTGCACCTGTACGAAGCTTGAAGTTAGAAAATTTTCACAAATTGCAAAGAAGGCGATTTTATGGCTAGAGAATATTTAAATAAATTAATTAAAAAATTCTAGAACTCGACTGCTTAGGCTAGTTGGAGAATAAATTTTAATAAAATGAAATTTTACTAGCCTTTATCTCTTTTTTTTAAGAACATTTAGAGAATTTTTTAAACAATTTATTGGACTTTTAGAGCTGAAAACTGAAGTTTTTGTAAATCCAAGATAAAAATTCCTCTTTCTTTCTTCAAATTCGCTAGCTATGATTCTACAGTTGCATGAGAAATCTGAAAATAAAAGAAAAATATCCAACCTTGTGCTCTGGAATTAATGTAACTCGGAGCTCAAGAAGAAAAGAAGAAGAAGAAGAAGGGCACCTTTGGCTAAGAAAAGTTTTCCTTTGAGAAAATTTGACCTATGAATAATGAAAAATAAACTCTCAAGCACTTCATTTATAATAAAAACTTTCCTTATTAGCCTGGGTCGACCTCTTCTCTGATTGGTTGCTTTGTTTTAAAACAAAAAAAGCGATCTTATCTTCCTTTTTATTTTTCAAGGCGCCCCCTTCTTGCTTGCTTGTTAAGTTTTTAAATAAAAAAATTAAGTTATTTTAAATTCCTTGCCTTCGAAAAATTGACCTTTAAGTGGACTTATCCACTTTGCAACTGGATTTTCTTTATTTACCAAGGTAACTCTTTGCCTTAGCTAATTTTTTTGATTTTCTCTTTGGAAATTCGACTTTCAACTGGAATTTTTATCCTTTCAAGTGGATTTTGACTTCATCATGGAATTCTTGACGTCCCAATTCGAATTTTTCATTTTCCTTAGCCAATTTTCACTTTTAGATACATTTTCCAACTGGAATTTTGAATCATCCAACTGGATTTACTTTTGAACTTGGGCAGATTTTAACAAGACTTTTCAAATGGACGAATTTTAATTGGATTTCCCAAGTGGATTTCATTTTGATGAATTTCAAATGGATTTTTCCATGATTTAACTGGATTTCTTTATGGGGCGCTGCACCTCTCCAGACTTAGGCGAATTTCACCATAATCTCCTTGCTTTTTACTTGATTTTTCGTTGATTTTTCTTCCTTGAAGGTGCGATTTTCAATTGATTTTCCAGATTCTTGCATGTGTGTTTCCTTGCTTTTCAAACCTTTGCATGCGCTTTTCTTTGCTTTTCTCATGATTTTTCCGATTTTCTAAGATTTTTGCTTGATTTTTGCCTGCTTTTCAATTCTAAAAGTGGAAACTTTTGACTCCACTGCCAGTAAGACCTAGCACTTTCTAAAAATAGAAACTTACTAAAAATAGAAAAAGCAAAAAAAAGAAACTTTCTAAAAATAGTAAATTCTAGGTTGGTCCAGAAATGCCAAAAACGAAAAAAGCAAAAAACAAAAAAAAGTAGAATCCCTAAAAAATAGGAAGTGTCAGAATTGAGTGAAAGCATAGGCGATCCTCGTCTACCAAATTCCAAATAATAAAGATTTTTGAATCTACAAACCTCACGTCTAAGGATGCAACACATTCAAATTCACCACCAACATTTTCCCAGATTGTAGTTGTTGCATCAAAACTTGTTGTTGCAAGTAACTTCCCATTAGGCACCATGCACATGACCTAACATTTCTTGTATGTGTCTCTTCCAAAAAACCCTAGTAAGCAAGATATATGCTAGAGTAAGATCAATACAACCCATGTCAATAAGCACACAGATGAATAAAGTAAATAACCCATGACCTTTACCACATTTCAGTAGCAAGAATATCAACAGAAAAGGGGAAACAAAACAATTTTGTTAAAATATCACTATTAACATGAAAAAAAAGCTTATCATTTCATTTGATCAATATGTCACGCAAGTCCCTGTTGAGATTAAGATATAAAGATCAACTCCATTTAATTTCATTTAGTCAAATGCAACTTTAAAGCATTGTAAAGATTCACACCGCGATTGGATTATAAATGGAAATGGCATGCCACCAACCATAATTGATACATCATTTAGTGCCTACTTTCTTTCTACTAAAGTATGTCTATAACAAGTTTATCAATCAAGGTTAAGCTTGATTGGGAAAGGAAATCGTAGAGTTCCTGAATAAGCACTATTTGTTGTTTTATACTTTCAATAGAACCTTTCATCATAATAGCATTTAAAGTTTTGCTTTTAGATGGACCTCTAAAGTAAAGTGTGCATTTCCCAGATAACTGTGAACACTTGTTACTGTATCATTTATGTCTAGAGTCACAAAAACCCTATCACGCTCTAACTTTAAATCCTACATCATCTTTTCCATTTATGGAATCCCCATCATATCGACCTTATGCATTCATTTGTTATGAATCTGTAGTTATTGATCCAATCATAGTATTATATTTGAATGAAACAACCAAAATATTGTTGCTCCTTCCATTCTCAAAACTAACATACTTACTCCTTATTTGATGTATGCAACCTTCAATTCTCATACACATCTCATTGCTCAAACAAACCCTTCTCACAAACCTTACCACTGTGAAAAGCAAGGGGCTGCTACTATGAGCATTGTATCTGTCACTAACATGATTGTATCAGTATCTTTCTTAACCCGTAAATAGAAGACAATTATAATCCATACCTCTTTTCCACTATAACACAAGCATGCAATTTTCTTTAACACTAGGGCTTATAGTTGTCATAGTAAGTGAAAAACATGGTGTAAGAAAAGGGAGACCAAAATCTTATAGCCAAAACAATTCAAACAACATTGTCAATATAGAAGAAAAAGCATGCCAATCTTCTCTTACTGCATATTATCTCTTCACAACCGGAGTTGGAAACTCCTTGATGACTGTAACACAAAACCCTAACTTCATTTTACTTCATAAAGCTCATAAACCTCATAAGAATATTTCCAACTTACACAGAGGAGGATCATCATTCCAAAAGTAGTTTTGTTCAATGCAGTGCTTTTGTAGGTAGTTTTGGCTGCCATGCAGAGCTGTAACATGTTGAAAAGATATCCAAAGTAATAGGAAGCCTTAAAGTGGTTGACTTAGTCAAAGAAAAGAAACTTGAACTTTCCAATGGATAAACTTCCCTCCATTATGCAACATGATATTGATCTTTTCTAAGGCTTTCTAAAGAGACATAAATTACTCCTTTCTAACCAAAATGATGTGGCTTTATATATATCATACTAGCAGCCAACAACAAAACAACTCTAAGTATGGATTATTGTCTATTGTTTGTGGTTTTTTGCACTCAGTAGTCTCTATCATTGCCTAATTGTGAACATCATCAACTCTAGGCATAATTAATGGCTTATAGTGTTAAGTTTTAAGCCTGTGGAGCAAAGGATGGTTTGCATTGTTTAGTCACTTGCTTTAACTGTTTCAGGATGGAATGACTCAAGTGGGCCTTGAGAAAGCTTATATCTTTCATAGTCAAAGCAACATATCAAGAATTTTCAAGTTTCTATATCTTTTACACTATTGTTTTCTATGTTACTTATTCATTTCCTTATAATATTTTATCAGAGTAGAGTCTATGTCTGTTGGCAGGGTTTATGTCCATTATAGTTGAAACGAAGAACAAGACGCCTATAAGTTCCTCTATCCTTTACACTATCATTGTATACTTTTTTACATCTTTGCATTTTATGAGTTCCTGCCCATCGTTTCTTGATATCTACATTTTATGGCTTACCGTCTATCCCTCAGACACTTCCACTTCTTGAATTAAAGGCTTAACAACTTGCTTCACCAATGACAACTTCTCTGTTTCCCACCATTAAGAATGGAACTAATTTTCCCTTTGTACACATGCCTGTCACCTGCACACTTTAATCCATCAAGCTCATCTCATCAAGGCATAATGCTCTTTTGTGGCTTATTTCGCTCAACATCATTGTCAATGGGCTCAAGCATAGTCATCATTATTACATCTTGCCGAAATTTCAAATGCAAGAAATATTTGAAATACAAACAATTATTATTTTCATCAAATAGATTGAAATGCAACTAGCTACTTTCATACTTAGTCATGGTCACTACAGATATTGACTTTAATAGATTGCAGTGTTAAGCCTTTAACTCAACAATAGGCAATAATAGACACTAACACACAAAATGCAGACAAGTCTTTAGGAAAGTTTGTTGCGATAATTATTAAATAAATCGCAAAATGAAGAAACCATGACGAGAATGCCAACAACCAATGACAAAATGGCCAAGAAAACAATGAATAGGATGCATCATTTTAATGGGCAGTATTCTGCCAAGATGGAATGTGCTGCTTAATGTTGGAAATGTTTCATGGCTTCTAATCTTCTTTGATATGGTTGTCATCTCACATTTTCTCTTTCTGTCCATACAAAACATTCTAATAATGGGCTTATGCATATATAGTGTGCCAATTCTATTTAATGTCAATAGATTGTAATGCAACTCTCGTTAATGGATTCTAGTATAAAATTTAGTGACTTGCAGTGTTTGTTCATTTCCTTACACTGGCTCTCAGAATAGGGAAAATTGGAAAAAATTTGTTGCACTGTCATTTTGTTGTTGTTTACTCAGTTGCTCAGATTGTTTGATGAGACAGACATCTGTGTCTGTTGACATGATCTACATCTTTCATCTTCGAAGGAAAGAAAGGGATGATTGTAATTTCATATGTCTACAAAATCCATGTCTATTGAGAAGGTTTATACATATCATATTCAAAGCCAAAAACAAGTGATTTGTAAGTTCCTATATCTTTTTCATACTCAATTTTTGCATTGTTTATTCATTTGCTTAGATAAACTGATCAACATGAAAATTGTGTCTTCTACCAGGGATTATTTCTATCATGTTCGAAACAAGAAACAAGCCAAATCCATGTCTATTGAGAAGGTTTATACATATCATATTCAAAGCCAAAAACAAGTGATTTGTAAGTTCCTGTATCTTTTTCATACTCATTTTTTGCATTTTTTATTCATTTGCTCAGATAAATTGATCAACATGAAAACTGTATCTGCTACCAGGGATTATTTCTATCATGTTCAAAAAAAGATACAAGTCATTAGTAAGTTTTTACATCATTTACACTGTTGTGCTCTAGTTTTCCCTTTCTCTTCCCTCTTTGACTACCTTTACGAGTCACTATCTCCCCTTGAGTTGCAAACTTAACACAATAATTCATCAATGTTTACTTCTTTGCTGCCGACAGCTAACAAAGCATCTGATGGACTCAAGCACACTCCCCATCAATGGATTTAGGTATGAAGTTGTTGTTCTTCATGCCCCCTCAAAAGCACTCAAAAGGAAATTTGTAACATTTTTTCCATTTTGGCTCTCTTCTATATTAAACAATTTATCTTTCTAATATTTAGATGTTTTATGCTTTCAACTATTACTTGCATAACCTAATTGTTACTTTTAACCTCTCCATGCAGTTACCTATATTAGTGAATTTTGATAAGGAAGCTCAGTTGGTACCCATTCATATTCATGCAACTATAATCACAATGAAATTATCATTTCCACATACATCAAGTTGACTGATTCTATGTACATAAAACTATTTGGATTCCCATAAATTATACATTACATTATTCATTGGAATCTATCAGATATCATATTTCCCATACACGCAACTTTGTCCAGGATATCTATCCTAGTTTTGATACAAATACTTTATTAATACAAGTGTTCATACAAAGTTCATTTGACTTCATTTTCATTGCAATTGGTGTTATTTTCCTCCTCCTTTTGTCATTCCCCTGATTTTTTTTAATAATAATTATTAATTATTGTGGGGAGCTTTTCAATTTGAAATATTTGATGGGTTTGTTGATACACTTGTGTCTTGCCATGCACTCTTCCTGGGGATGCAGTGCAACACCGCATTCTGCTACACCCATTTATCATTTATCTTGTTGATTTCCTTAAACATTTTTCATTATGTCTTCATAAAGACTTGACATGATAATGTGTTTCTCATGATTAAGAATGGAAGTAATATTCCCCCCACACGCATGCAATGCAACTGCACTTGAATTTATTAAATGAAAATGAAAATTAGGTCTAAGTAATTGGAAAATATCTAGGTGTAAAAATCATTAATCTATTTATACTATACTGCGAGTGTAAAACGAGGCATTTCTAACTTCATATGACTTTTACAGTGTCGTTTTATAGTTTTCCCACTCCTTTGTGCTTTATTGGTTAATGTTTGTTGTTTGTCATTGTATGCGTTCTCTTTGCAAATGCATTGCAATTGCCTTTGAATTTAGTAAATGAAAATGTAAATTAGGTATAAGTGATTGGAAAACGTCTAGGTCTAAACCATTGAATTTGTGTCTATTCAAATGATTTACGATTGTCAATTTCTATGTATTTTATAGTGTCATTTTATAGTTGTTTTACATTCTTGCATTTTATGGGTCAATGTTCCTTTTTGATTAAATACATAAAATCAAAAAAATGGCTTGCATAGACAAAATTTTAATTATGTATATATGTCTATATATTATCTACATATACGTCAACATGCATGTGTATTATGAATAATATAGATATACATATAAAATTCATATAGACATATATATCTACTATTCATAAACACATCGTACATGTATAGATATGCATGTAAACATGCATACGTATGTGTATGTATATATATATATATATGTATGTATATTTGTCTATATATACACATCTATATATATTTGTATGCAAATATGCTACATATAATAATACATAGTTACTATATATACATATATATGTATCAATATATATACATACAAATATATATATATATATATATATGGTCATGATCAACATCGTAGTCTATTCCATGGCTATTGCTAACGTTCCAAATAGTAGATAATGTACATATCTCACAATGTTTAAAGATCATCAAGTTTTTGTTAGTTACATGCTTAAATATGGTTGAACAAGCCAAAAAAAATACAACACATGAATCATACATTTGATACAAAAAATTCCCTACTCAACATTCACATTCCAAAGACAAATTGAAAATTATCAATCAATACGTTGTTGTGACACACACACACACATAAATAGTCATGGTCAACATCCTAAACTATTCTATAACTACTCTCACTATCCCAAAAATAGATAATGTATACATCTCATGATGTTTAAAGATCATAGATTGTTTGCCAGTGACATGATTAAATATGACTACTCAAGATATACAATTTACAAGATGAACCATAAACTTACCTGAAGATTTCCCTATTCAATGTTCACATTTGAAAGACAAATTGAAAATGATCAATCAACCTCTATAGGACAAGACATGCATCTAGCCAAGATCTACACTAACAAAACTTATGTCTGGTCATTGCCTTATGCTGTGGACAAACTAACAACGACCAGCTTGTCTCCACATCGTCAATACAATAGGTTACATGTCTCTTTTCTTGCTATGTGCTTTCGCATTGAAAATTTCAATCAAACATTGGCAATATTTTCTCTTTCCATTGATATGCCTTGTTACCCTTGATTCAATTTGTGTATTGTAACCTCTTTGTTCATGTATATATGTAAATAAATATGTACATGTGTCAATGTATATATATCTATGTATATGTATGTACAAATATATATATGCACAACCCTCTCAAAACAAACAATCCAAGCAAATCACTAGACAACCCAAGAAATGAAAGTGTAGAAGATACAAGAACTTACAAATGCCAATTTTGTTGCTTCCAACATGATAGATGTAACCCATCTCAACAGACACAGATTTCAGCCTCACTAAAGAAGTAGGCCAAATAGATATGTATATATACACACATATATAAATGTATATGTGTATACTTATATATCACACACATATATATATATATATGTATATATAGATAATTTTATATATACATATCTACATATACATACATATATATATGGAAATATGTATACGTAGCTAAATATAGTTGAATATATATACATCCATGCGTATATACATGTGATAAACAATGCAAATAATCTTTTGTTTGACATGTTCAAAGTTAAACAACATAATCCATTCATAGCAATTGCACTTGAATCTATTCACAACAAATGAAAATCAGATCAAAATAAATGCAAAATGCAAAGCATAGCCATGTATATAAACACATATATATACATATATATAGATATATATACACTGTTTCAAAAAATAAATAATGGCCATATCTTACAATGTTTCAAGACCATAAATTGTCTGTCTTCTACATCCAAAAATATGAGTAATTAAGACATTAAACTTATGCAAATTCCAAATGACCAGTCAAGCTTTACAAAATGAAAGATGTATAGCCTTATATCTGCCCATTCGCTTATGTTGTGAACAAAGTGATAATGAGCATCTTCTTCCCGTCGTCACCCTACATTACATTGTGTAATATTTTGTAATGCCATTAATATGCCCAATTGTCTCTCATGCAATTTTTCTATTCAAGCCTTTGTTTGAAATCCACCAATGTCTTCTCCTTAAAACATGTAAAGATCTATCTACGTACATCCATCTGTGTATTTGTCAATGTTCAGCAATCCATTATCAATTTCGCAATGGAATATTGTTTATTCACTTTGGGCATTGCCAAGGACTATAGAAATTGCAAAGTCAGCCTGGGGATTGAATGGTGAACAAAACTACCCACTCAAATTCAACTGGGTCTTTACATGAAATTCTTCTCCACACTGCTTTTAACAACTCACCGCCTATCTGCCTTTTCACTTGTCATATTTTTAACTTTATGGACAAAATTTTTCAAATCCTTCAAATATCTTTCTCTAGTTTTTTTAAAATTAATGCTTATGTATATTTGAAATTGAATGTTTTGTTTTACTCTCATTGCATATGATGCATAATACTTGACTTACATATTGGGATATGACTATTTCTAGTTTTTTTTTAACATTGGGGCATGTCCTAAAAAAAAATGTAGTTAAGATAAATGTCAATTCCATCAAATCAATAGATATAAGAAAAAAAAAACTTTTACATAACTATCTATGTTAAATTGTCTAAATGTATATATGTGTACATATATGCACATACATATATGTTTATACACATATGTATGCCATTAGACATACAAACGATAGACATATATCTATGTCTATATGCAAATACAATACAAAAATATACATATTTTCGCTATTCACTAATCATTATAAATTTCACTACATCGAAATTTCAATTCACTGCAAATTTATTCACAACAACTTACTTCAAAAGTCCACTATTTGTAACTTTTGTTTTAAGGCTACATCATCAAATATAATGCCACATCAACATGCTTTTTGCAAAGCAGTCCAACAAGCCCACAATAAAGGGTCAAACCAATACTTTTGCTTTGCATCATCAATGCTCAACAACTGATTATCACTTCATTAGTTCATTTTCGCATCAAAACAATACATTTTGTTTATTCATCAATTCTCAACTCAGAACTATTCGACACTATATACACAACTAATAGCACAAATTATATAAACAACTACTATCACAGCTACTCTAACATGCTGAAAAACCTAACTTTTTAAGTCCGACGGGGACTAGGTCTTTCACAGCTCTTGTTTAAATGTATAATTAAGTGCCAAATATTTCAAAACACATTAAGAAATGTTGCCCCGTTACCCGTCTCTGTCCGCCAGTACGATTTGTATGTCCAAATACGCGTTGACTTGCGCTTTTGTAGGGAGAATAGCCGCGTGTCTAGTTTGCATACGACATTGACATGTGAACGGATGGGGAAATAGTAATAGACTATTCAGAAATTGTGATTCCTATGGCTGCAAATAACTGAAAATGGAGTAACTTTTAGTCTAGCTGCTTGCTACTTTGCTCCAAAAAATTCAAAGTTTTATAAGAAGCGGAATTTAGACAACGAAGATCCGTATGCATCGCTAAAAAAAGATATCTCTACTTTTAACATACTTGGAGATGTGGTTTTAATGGGTGACTTTAATGCGAGGACAGCCAATAATCAGTCTCTTCAGTTGAGCAGTGAAGCAAAAGGGGAGAACAATCCTATATGGTTGGAGGAAGGTGGTGGTCTCCATTGGGAAAGAACATCTCAAGATGATATTGGCACTGTGAATTCGTTTGGGACTGAGTTACTTGGGCTTTGTAGTTTGTTTGGCATGGTTATTTGCAATGGGGTGAGAGATTGGCCGACATCTGGGGGAGTCACTTGCAAGACTTACAACGGTCAAAGTGTGGTTGACTACGTGGTTTGCTCTCAAAGTTTTGGTTCTAGGCTGATGGAGTTTGACATAGTGGACTGTCCTATTGGGATGAAATCTGACCACTTACCCCTTCATGTTAAGCTTCGCATTTCTCCAATCAATCAGCACAACAAGCAAGTTCAACACATGCAAAAAAAAGCCATTCCCAAGGGTAAAATCCTCATAAATCAGGAAAATAAAGAAATATTTAATGCTGTTCTTAAACAGCAGTTTTATGATTTGAAGAATGAAGAGGGGATAAACGCTGTAAAAGGGGCTGATGCCCATATTCACAGCAATTTGCTGATCCCGATAATCCACAAAGCATTGAAGGCTTGTAAAAGGTCTCGTCCCAAGGTGGGGGCTGCAAACACATTTCCGGCAAATCCGTGGTATGATGATGAGTGTAAGGCAGCCAAGAGATCGCTAAAGGAGAGTGGTATGGACAAAGAATACAAGAAAAAATATATAAAATTAGTGCAATCCAAAAAAAATGAGTATGTTAATGAAAGAAGGAAGGAGCTAATATCGCTTGGGAAGCAGAATCCTAAAGGCTTTTGGAGGGAACTGCAGCAAAAGAAAAAGAAGTTGGAAAACAATATCACGGATACCCAATGGTTAGAGTATGCTAGGCTCCTTTATGAGCGGGTCCACGAGAAAGGCTATCCTCCGGTAGTTAACACATCAATGGAACTATTCACCGTGGATGATATTAAACAAGGAATAAAGAAGTTAGCAAGTGGGAAAGCGCAGGATATAGATGGGATACAGGCTGAATTTTTAAAGTGGGGGAGTGAAACACTTGCTCCTTACATAACAAGAATCTTCAACAATGTCAATCAAGAAGGATTCCCTTTGGTGTGGACTACTAGTGTGGTCATTCCTTTGTTTAAAAGTGGAGATATCAATAACCCATCTAACTACCGCACAATTATGGTTAATCCTATCTTTGGCAAGCTCTTTGGGAGCATGGTTGAGCGTAGGATCAGCAACTGGGCAGAAAATGAGGGCAAAAGGGCAAAGGGGCAGGCAGGCTTTAGATCTAGGCACTCTACCATTGATCACTGCATCACCCTTAGGCACTTGATTGAGAAGATTTGGGACTGCCAAGGTGAGGAAGCTTATTGCTGTTTCGTTGACTTCAAGAAAGCTTTTGACACGGTGCCTAGGGATAAACTTTGGAATAGGATGGAAGAATTAGGCATTCCTAATGTGTACAGAGCTGCTGTTCATAGGTTATATGAGAATGTTAATGCTAAAATCAGAACAAGTGAGGGTATGTCAGAGTGTTTTGGCAGCGATATTGGAGTTAAGCAGGGCTGCCCTTTATCTCCCACGCTTTTTGGGCTTTACATTGATAAGTTGGAAGCTTGGTTGAGCAAGGATGGAGGGGACGGTATTCAATTGGCAGGTTATGTAGTGAAATTACTTCTATATGCTGACGATCTTATTTTGATTTCAAAAACAGCTCATGGGTTAAGAGAACATTTGAAAGCTCTTGAACACTTCTGTCAGGAAGTGGGGATGCAAGTGAACACCACCAAAACCAAAATCATGATTTTCTCTTTGAATAGAAAAGTAAAACAGCATATCTTTCTTTTTGAAGGTAGTCCGCTTGATATCGTGAAAGAATACAAGTATCTTGGGGTTGATTTTCACCATAAGCTCAGCTGGGAGACTTGTAGATCGAAAAGGATACAGGGAGGTTGGAAAGCCTCTTTCTTGCTGCAAAACAGATGTAGGAAAGCTGAACTTTGGGATTGGAAAACCATGAAAACTCTTTTTGGTTTACTTGTCACGCCAGTTGTACTTTATGGGTGTGAAGTGTGGGGAAGCAATATGTCAAAGTGCAGCTGGAAACAAATAGAAAGGATCCAAAAACACCTAATAACAAGCAATCTCAAAGTTAAGGCCACGGTCCCATATGAAATTCTTTTAGCTGAAGCGGGGGCTTTTCCCTTGGAAGCATCGGCGATAATTCGGTTGATAAGTTATCTAAAGAAGATTGAAAATATGGACAACCACCGGTGGCCCAAAGCGGTTATGGAGGAGGCGCTAAACCGTAGAAAGAAAACCTGGATGAAGCAGAACAACAAGTGGCTGAACAAGTGGGACATCAAATTACAGGAGTGTCCTAGCACCAATAGTGAAATAAAAAAATACGTGAAGGAAAAATTTAGGACTGCCATGTGGTCAAATCAGATTGGGCGAAAAAAAGCATACTACGTCAAAGAGTTTAACCCGACAAAGGATCATGGCGAAAAAACGTATTTAGGGGCTGCTATTAAAGGGAAAGCGAGGGTGTTAATTGCACAACTGAGGACGGGATCGCATCATCTTAGATGTGAGACTGGTAGATGGAAGTCTCCTAAGGAAACATGGGAAGAAAGAACTTGCATTTTCTGCGATAAGGGGGTGGTTGAGACGGAGCGACACTTCTTCATGGAATGCACAGCGTATGAAGACATTCGTAAACAGTATGCAAATAGTTTGTGTATGGACAATATGCAGCAGTTATTCGAGGAGGATAAGATCAATCAGGCGGCTAGTCTTCTTGTCAAAATCAATAGTAGGAGATCTGATTTAGAAAAGAGCATGAAAGAAAATTAAGTTTGTTTCTTGGTCCCATAGACTGTTTAGTCTCGTGGACGTCATTAAAATCTTTCATTCATTCATTCCTATGTAAAAAGTTCCTTTCACGAAGGAGGAGTTTAGATATTAAAACTATTTGTGAGCGAATAGTGGTTAGCATGCGCAACTAGGGTCTTTCAACCAACGCAAGAAATCATTGAAAATGTCCTCCATTATTATATTCAGAGCCTGATGCTTATGTTTATATTAAGGGATTGTTATCATTAGCACTCTTAACCTGCCCCTTATCACTTCATACATTCCGGCCCTCTGTTTAAACATGTCTACAGCGTTCAGTCCATTTGGTGGAAGAAGAGAAAGCCCTTATGGAATTGAACTTGTTGAACATGAAGGTTTCTTCTACGACCCCAAAGTTCTTGAAGGAGTGCTGAAAATGTACTTAGAGTTCAAAGCAAGGGAGGACGATGTGTTTGTGTGCTCTGGAATGAAGACGGGAACCACCTGGGTCAAAGCTATCGTTGCCAGCATTATGAACGAAAGCAAGGGCCATGTTTTGAAGACAAGGAGCGTTCATGACTTGATTCGCAGCATAGAAGGAATCTACAAAGCTCGAGAAATTTCTAATGCCTTCACAGTGATTGCAGAAATGCCCTCGCCAAGGTTGCTCAGCACCCATCTTCCTTACTCTGCTATTCCACCTCAAATCACGTCTTTGGGCTGCCGAATGATTTATATCGTTCGAAATCCCAAGGACACATTCGTTTCCCACTGGAAGTTCTTGCCTGCAGTACAAAGTGTTCTCAATGGTGGAACGACATTTCCAGTTTCCAAGGAGGTGTTCTTTGACACCTTCTGTAATGGTGTCAGTCTCTATGGTCCTTATGTTGATCATGTCTTGAGCTTTTGGAATGCCAATAGGAATCAAAGTAACATCTTGTTTTTGACTTATGAAGATATGAAGGCAGATTCTTTGTCCCACATCAAAAAGATTTCTGATTTCTTGGGGCAAACTTCTTTGACAGAGGAAGACATTCGTTGCATAGACAGTCAATGCAGCATTCAGTCTCTTTCCACTCTAGATGTTAATAGAAATGGCAAACTGCAACTCAGACCCGAGATAAGCAATCGATCTTTTTTTCGCAGACGTGAAGTGGGTGATTGGAAGAATCATTTCACCCCAGAAATGAACAGCCGTATGGATTTGGCGGTGGAAAATAAGTTCCAAGAAGCCGGCCTCTTCCTCAAGTATCAACTCTGACATTCACAAACTGTGTGTATCCTTTGCTCGGCGTGTCCATGTCGTGTGGAGAGTGCAAATAAAGTATTTAGAATCTGTTAAACGTCTGTGAATTAGATTGTGTATTTTGTATCAATGTTTCGGATCATATTCTTCCATGATCTATCATAGGAATTATGTCAGAAAAAATTCTATCTTTTTTGTCTTTTAATTTCAACAAAGCTTGATCTATCTATTATACCAAAGAATGTCAAGTATAGCTCTGTAGACTTTCCTCTACAGTAGTAAAGATCTTTGTTACAAGATAGTTCCAAATAAATTTTAAGACGTGACCTGGTCCAAGTCATTAGAAGTGTGAGATTTGAATATATAATAATAGCTAGTATTGTACGTACAATTTCCTTTTTCCATCTATAACCTTACACAAATTTTAAATTTAGATTTAGTAAATGAAAGTTAATCGAGTTCATAAAAATTTCTTTCACAATCAATATTTATAAGATTTCAGCACATTTCTATCATCAAAATTATTTGTTCACATATGGTTTTGGACATTTCAATGTATGTGCTTGTCATAAAATCTATATAATGAAATGATAAAGGTCATTTTCCTACTTAAAGGGGACTAGCCTCAGGAATCTTCAATAAATATCAACAAAATAGCACACTAAACTTAGTAGTTTGAAAATGGGTTTTGTATGGTTCACTCACAAGAACTAGGTGAATATTAGAATGATCAACATGAAAAGAAACTTGCATAATAAAAATATACAATATTACAATTTGTTTCATTACCATCATTTAACTAGATCTCAACACATTCTTATCATCAAAACTACTATTTTCTCTCATTGTAAAAGTATCATCGTGAATATTTTTATTTTATTTTATTATTAAAACAAACATTGCAAGTTGTACATATCTCGATTCTATGTATTAATTTTGTGCATGTAAGCTAAACATTTTAAAAAATTGAAACACATAAATACTAGTGGCTCCCTCTCCTCTTGTTAATATAGATGTTAAAACAAATGGCAAACTGGATCGCAGAAATGCCCAGTTAAGCAATCAATATTTTTTCGCAGAGGTGAAGTGGGTGATTGGAAGAACCATTTCACCCCAGAAATGAACAGCCGTATGGATTTGGCGGTTGAAAATAAGTTCCAAGAAGCTAGCTTGTTCCTCAAGTATCAATTTTGACATTCACAAACTATGTGTACCCTTTGCTTGGAAGTATTTTAGAATTGATAAACGTTTGTGGATTAGATTGTGCCAGTGTTTTTCATCAACGTTTCAATCATATTCCATGATCCATCATAAAAATTATGTCAGTTCTAAAATCAATATCTTTTTTGTCTTTTTAATTTCAACAAAGCTTGATCTATTTATTATACCAAAGAATGTCAAGTATAGCTCTGTAAGCTTTCCCCTACAATAGTAAAGACCTTTGTTATGAGATAGTTCCAAATAAAATTTAAGACATGACTTGGTCTGCAAGTCATTAGAAGTGTGAGATTTGGACATATAATAATAGCTAGTGTTGTACTTACAATTTCCTTTTGCCATCTATAATCTTATACAAATTTTAAATTTAGATTTAGTAAATGAAAGTTAATCTAGTTTTATAAAAATTTCTTTCACAATCAATATTTATAAGATTTCAACACATTTTTGTCATCAAAATTATTTGTTCACATATGGTTTTGGACATTTCAATGTATGTGATTGTCATAAAATCTATTTAATGAAATGATAAAAGGTCATTTTCCTACTTGAAAGGTGACTAGCCTCAAGAATCTTCAATAAATATCAATAAAATAGTACACTGACTACAAAAAACTTAGTAGTTTGAAAATGAGTTTTGTATGGTTCACTCACAAGAACTAGGTGAATATTAGAATGATCAACATGAAAAGAAACTTGCATAATAAAATTATACAATATTACAATTTATTTCATTACCATCATTTAACTAGATCTCAACACATTCTTATCATCAAAACTACTGATTTTCTCTCATTGTAAAAGCACCATTGTGAATATTTTTATTTTATTTTATTATTAAAACAAACATTGCAAGTTGTACATATCTCGATTCTATGTATTAATTTTTTGCATGTAAGCCAAACATTTAAAAAAATTGAAACACATAAATACTAGTGGCTCCCTCTCCTCTTGTTCATATAGATTTTTTTATTTCATCTAATATAAAAAAAATCATATGTTAATAAAACTAGTTGGCATTTACTAGGACTACTAGAACAATAAGGCCTTTTCAAAAACTTTGTAAATAGTCGTTAGTGAATGCTATATAGTTGACATCCAACTCCTAATTATTCAAGTCAATAAGAGTATATATTTTTATTCTATAATTTTATTTTAACAAGAAATTTTGTGTTGGATCTTTCATTACAAGATCACACCTAAGGAATTTGTTTAAGCTTATGTCTTGATCAAAAATAAGTAGTGCCTTTATTAGCTATTTTAACTATTTATTTATTTTCAAGTGTATAGGACAATTAGTTATAATATTTTTTAGCATCATAAATTGTCACCCTTGACAACTTCACACTAGGTTTAGCTCCCCTTTATGTGCTTGGACATAATTGTGCTTTTAATTTTCTTGTTTTATAATTATCTTCAAAAAATCGGGAGTTGAATTGGGAATACGAGTTTAATATTCATTTAGTGATACTTAAGGCCCCAAAATAGATTTGGACTATGGCACAAGTGCCCCTGCCTAATCTATTTGGTTCCAATTCAAATATGTCGATGTCAATATTCTAACATTTAGAAATTCAAAATTATTTGTCAGCTCTCGATAATTAATTCATAGGAAATTAAAGAAATGCATAAATTAATACAAGTATTTTTCATCATTTGAACACCTAAGCAATCCTAGCATTTTGAACTGATAATTGAGCATCCTAAAAAGAAGCCAAAAGTAGAATTGGGATAATTAGTGTAGCATTATTTAAATAGTTGAGCATCATGTTAGAAATACATCAATTTTTTATGTGAGTTTGTTTATATTTCATATCCACTTGTTTTGTGAGTACTAACACTTTCAGAACTTCAAATCAAGCATCAATTTCTCCTTGAAGGTGAGAAGTAAAATGACTTCAGTCCATCAAGGAATATAGATCTGAGTGGTAAGTTGCAACAATTATCAATTTGTCACTTGTTTATCATTTAGCCTCTTCTTGATTGAGGGTACAAGATCTCTTATTTATCATCATAGTGATTGTGGAGGTGAAAATACCAAAATAGGGTTTGACTTAGGAAAGCTATATACAAAACAACCCTTTCCCCTCTTTCTTGTGTGAAAATTACATATCAAGCGAATTTGAGAAATGATTGAAGACCTAATTGCTCAATCAAGAATTGAAGTTCTATAAGTCACAAAATTAGGGAAAGTAGAATTTATCAATGAGGGATGAAGTTCGATACTTTTTCTAGAGGAGAAGAACTTACATACAAGGACCAAATGAGATTTGAATTTTGATTTTGAGTGTCTCCACTTTTAGGTCTAGGGCATCATCACCCCTATCTAGCCATTTCAAGCTCAAATTTATATGTTAGGTTCCTTTGTGTCTGCACTCTGCTCTTTTGAACTCTATTTCTAACTCTTAGTTTTATGTTTTCCTGAAATCATAACAATTTGTTGCATTGTCATATTTAACCTAGGTACATCTTTAAATTATCAAATTAAATCAATTAACAATAATTTAATCAAATATCAAATCCTCCACTTACCAAAGGAATAAAACACTAATCCACCATTCTAACTCTCCCATTGAGACTAGTAGCTAAGTGGGTGTTTAAGATCAATTTTAGTCCCATTCCATTGTCATATATGAGGTGTGATTTAGATCTTAGATCCATTTTTTCAATATCATATTTTGGTGAACGTGACATTTTTTTGCTTTCAAACCTTCTAAAATATTCATTAGGTCATGTTATAATCTAAATGTAACTTTTAAAAGTTTTAAATTATCATTAATGAATGCATATTTTTATAAAAATCATTAAAAAAATAAATATTTTCATAGTATTTTCATTCTAAAAGATAAAAGTGTTAATTTTTAGTTGTTGCAAGATATATCCATTTAATTATTGCACTATAAAATCTTAAAAAGGTCATGTTAGTTTTGAAAAACAATTTGAAAGTGTTTGAATTTTTATTTATTTGGGGTTGCCTGATTGGTTAAAACCATCACTAATGTCTATCCTGTGCATGCATAGGTCTGGGTAAATCCCCTTCATGTCATGGTAATCCCATGCAAAGGTTGTTGCATGTTCCTTCAACATAGTGGTTAAAGGGAAGTCTATTGTGCAATAGTTAATTTGCTGCTAACATTTAACGTTTTACATGGAATGATTGCCAAAGTCTAGGATGTTGTTTGTATGAATGAAAGGTCAAGTCCTACTATATCTAGGATACATTGTTTTGGTAGAAAAGAATGGAAAAGTTGGGATATTCACTATGATGAACTAGTAAGGATAATATTCTACAGAGGATCTTGTAGGCATATTAAGTAGTCCTACTATTGTGGGTCTCTACTGTAGTTATTCTGTATGATGTGTGTTATCAATTCATCCTTATCTTGGTTGCTTAATAAGGGTTGTGTTCAATAGTCATGAGGGTTTGCAAGGAGTATTGGTCTTCCTCGTCTAGGGCAGGCCAAATGGTCCAATCTAAGTTTGCATGAGGTTGGGTTGGTGGATAAAGGACTAATTTCTTAGTCACTTTTCCACTTGAGATAATCATATTTCCAAACCTACAACCTATAAATGCATCTTCTATTGCTAACCATGGTCTTCCTAGAATGAAGGGATAGCCTGCAAGGTTAGCCTTTGGCTGCAATACCATGAAATCTATAGGGTACTCCTATTTATCCAATGTTATGACCAAGTATTCAATGATGCCCTCAGGTTTGACTGTAGACCTATCTGCCAACTGTAAAATAGTGGGTGTAGGAATGAGGTCTATCAACTACAATAGTTTCATTGTTTCCTTGGTCATCACATTTATCACTACCCCCAAGTCAATCAAGGTATTTTTGATGAGAGTGCCATTTATCTTAACATCTACCACTGGACTCCCAGGATTTGCATACTTGGGGATGGTTATGTTTCCCAACATAATGTATGCAAGTTTCCCTAAGACATGAATAGTTTGAGAGTCCTTTCTCTTTCTTCCAATCTTTTTGAGGAAAATTTCTCTCACTATTTTAGTGTAAATAGGAATCCCCTTGATGGCTTGGATGAGGAGAATCTTTATAATTACATCCTTAAGCTACCCTAACAAGTCAGTTCAACTTGGGTTTGATGTCTATGCACAACTAATCATTTAGGGAATGGAGGCTCTAGACTTGAAGTGGTTTGGTTAACCTGATTTGACTTGGGCTCCTTATGTGAGTTGTCCAATGTATCAACTGAGGGCTCCTCATCAACCAACTTAGTGATTTGAGGGGAAGAAGGCCCAACCAATGTTTTCCTTGATTTGAGGTGGACACCACTCACCTCTACCCCATAGGTAGGGTATTGAATAACCTCGTTAGTATAGGCCTATTGAATAGGATTGTTATTTCAGTTAGGTGCAAGTTGGGCTAGTAGTTGAGGTGCTCTAGGTGGCTGAAGTGATGGATTTGTGGGATTTAGCATGATGGCTTGTTGTTGTGGTTGTAAGGGCTATTGTGGCTACCACTAATTCATATTTTGGTTTTTCCACTATTGGCCTCTTTGCCATTAAGGTTTCCATTGATTTTGTTGCAGTGGCCATTTGGGGTTATAGTTGGATCCTTGATAGTTTTGTTGTGGCCACATGTTTTGTTGTTATTGTTTCTAATTTGGTTGAGGGTTTTGCAATTGGTCTGTGGATTTTCCCAAGGCCAAGGGTTCCAACTAGAGAAATTTTTAATGGTTAAATTCTTAATCTATGCCTAATGTATATTATGTTTGATATCAATTATATTATAGCCTCACAAAAATTATTTATACTTTAGGTTATAATTGATTATTTACTACTTATAGCTAGTGCCCATAAATAAATCAAATAAAATTCTTTATTCTCAAGTGGATAGTGTTTTCACCTTGCCTAGTAAATTCACTACTACTATATGCCAATGATTCTCTAGTAATCTATTACCAAACCCCTTGGATTATATATGAACACTATTTTTTTCTATCCATTTTCCCTTAACAAATTTTTATGGACACATAGCAACTTTTATAATGGTAGGTCATAGTGGGAAATCATCTCACATTTTTTATTTCATTCTCATTTTTAGGCTACCTTATCCCTTCAACCAAGTTAAATATTACCTCCACCATCCCACAACCCATCACTTGTATCCTCCTCCTCACCACACATTTTCAAAAAATCATGAAGAGTATGGGACATGTGATGTGAATGACTTATGTTTTGAGGAACCTATTTCAATGTCTTATTTTCCATATCCATTAGAAGATAGCATGTTTAGTTAGTTTTATGATATCCTACCATTCAATGTCCACCTCATTCTTCAATTCCAATTATCACACATGTTTTACCCATTTCCTATCACATATCCAACCTTTCACACCTCCTATATTTACCACCTCTCCCCACATTCCATCCTATACACATATATCCTTACCATAACACTCTAACTAATCTACAATTTAAAAATGAAATCTAACTACTAGTTCAGCTGAAATGTAACTAACTAGTTTTCCTACTAGGGTTTCCTTTGCAATCATAATAGAAAAGATAAAAAAAATTAAATAATTACAACATATTCAATTCCTCAACTAACTTTCAAATTTTTTGTTTCAGCTCAAAGGAAACAACTAACTAATTCCATATAACTGAAAACATAGTAGAACAATAACTAAATTTTCTTTGCTTTTGAAAGGTAAGAGCATTTATTACAGCCAAGAAATAAACATGCTTAAATAATTATAACTGAATTTAAGAGAGAGAAAGAGTTATAAGAAAGTACAATCTGAAGGCTTCCTGTTGGAATGTTGCTTAGGACTCTTTTGTTTCTAAGGGTAAAAGAAATATCATCAAGGGCTTTTCCGCCCAACTAAAGACCTATTGGTCTCTCGTGTTTCTTCAACTATAGAAACTCGAACCTTCATGAGTGTAATCAACAAAGGATCACATAATATCATCATACCTTTGAGCCTGGTGTCAAGGACCTATACTGCCTGTTCGATCCTTCACTATAGGTAACTCCTAACTAAAAGGATCACTCTGACCAGGAGTATATCTGGTTCTTGATAGCTGACAAATGCTTAATCTAGCATTGTACCCTGGCCAAGTATTTCATTATTAATGGCACTCCTGTGCCGTCAGCGCTCTCACCCTTGCTCGACATGACAATTCTTGGTTCAAGGGTTTATATTACCATAACTTGGTTTGAAAACATTTTTCTTATTTTAAGTTTATGTTTTTTTCATTAAGCCTATAAGAGAGAGACTAGACTCTTTATCATTTCTCTTCTTTGATAACAAATTGCTTATTCAAACATAAATAGAGGAATAGGAAGAAACTTGTTCGAGAAAGAGAAACCTTCAGACCCTTAGCATTGATATGACATGAAAGAACTCGGCTGAGAAAGAAGTTGCACATCCCCAATACAGAAGTTAAGAGGCAAAGTGAAGGAAACCCAACACCTTAATCTATGACTAAATGATATCAGAGCATTTAAAGAGAAAGTTCAAACAAGCATTCAAGTTCAAGAAACATTTAACAAGAATATTTCGATACAAGACCAAATAAGTATTCAGATTTAGAACGGAAGAGAGGAAAGATCTTTCCTCGGTCTAGTTCAAAGAAAGAGCAATAAAACGATATCCTTGTATTTGAACTTATGGGCGCATATCATTAAATTCGTTTTCCAACACATAAAAATATCAGGATGAGCTAGATCATTACGAAGCTGAGTAATAATTTTTTTTTAAAGGTTCTCTTATGTTCCTGGTTATTTCAGATTGTAGCTCGATGAAGCCCGCACTCCTACCTGAAACTGGAGAATTTCGTACTCAATGACCAGGCTCTTCCACAATTTACACGATAGGGATAATCATTCAAGAATCCACCCGATATGAGCGCGGACTGGTGAAATGGGTAATAACAGAGTGGAATTAAAGTGGATAAGCAACAGGATAAATGTGGAACTTGAATGAGGTTTCCATCTAGAGGAAGGCTGACTGAAAGAAATAAATTTGAAATGGAGAAATGAGAAAGAAGAACCAATAATGAATTTCGATACTGGTAGAGATAGTGAAGTGAAGTGGCAGCTTGATTCATATTTCAAAAAGAGCTCCAAGTGATGCCCAAGGATGATTGAAAAGAAGAAAAAATTTCCTATGCCAAATGCGAATGAAAGAATGTGGAAGGAACGAGAGAGATAGAACGCCCAAAAAAAGAGAAAATGCCTAAGTCCTTTAGATTCCCCTCCACGTGCAACTGCATACGTTCTCCTCCTTGAATGTTCTCAAGAGAGATGGCATGGTGGCCGGTGTTACCACCTTCCACCACACTGTTTCCCAACATAAACTTTTAATTAAACTTTATTATCTAACCATCGGTTTAGGAGATGATCATTTAATTTTTAACTTAAATATTTTATGATAATATCTCCCAAGGTGTGCTCAAAATGTTATAAATGACAGATCAAGAGATATACGATAATGCTCAAATTCAAATAGACTTGCTTTGCTAACTAATTAATTAAATGAGATATTCGACCAAGGTTACAATTTTCAAAATATCTATCTTACACCACTCATGGCATGATGATAATTTTGGATCCTTTATTAACTACAACCTCTCCTTGATGATATTTCCCTTTCTCTTGTGGCATAAACAATCCTACAACCACTTGAAAAAGCATTAGGGTTAGATCGTTCTTGACATATATATATATATATATATAGATATATTAAATATAAATTCATCAATGCATTCATCTTCCAAATACATAAGAAATTTTTTCATATTTGCAGTTACAACATATACATTAAAAACTCTTTTCCCAATTCGCGTTCTCATGAAAAATAGTTAATCATAACTAACATAATGACTATAATTTCATTGTAGTAATCAAGTTCAAGATGGAGGGGATGTAACATACTTCTCCCCTTAAGAATCATCGCCCCTAATGATTATTTATTTATAAATTCAAGTCTAAAATCATAATTATATATATAGAGTTTTTAATTGTTCTAAAAGAGATAAGGGAACTTCTAAAGGATTTCATCATAATCCTCCCAGATGGCATTCTCTTTTGAGTACTAGTCCTATTGGACCTTGCATTGTACCACCTCACAGTTACGTAAGCATAGCTTACATACCTTGAGCACTCTGAGTGGCTCTATTGTGATCACCCCAGGGTCCCGCACCTGCAAGGAATTCCAGTCAATCATATGATCAAAGTGTTGAGAATTGTGTCTCAACCTTGCAAGCTTTTTCCAGAAAATTCTAGAATTTGTTTGTGGTAATTCTCCACATGTTTATGTGTTGGAAAAAGGTGTATGAGTTGTTAAAAAATGTTCCTTGTCCCTAGTAGAATATAGGAGGGCTGTTTTTAGAGTATAAACAACTCATTGTATAACTTTTATGGGGGTCTAAACTAGAGGACAAAATTATGGACGAAAATGCTATTTTAACTTGGTTGTTTTCCCATCCTGGAGTTACAAATGACAAGTGGGTAACATGTGGCATGGTTGTTTTTCCCATGGTTTTGGCCCATGGTTTTATAAAACCACAAATGGTTTCCAAGTTGTAAATCACTATAAAAGGAGGGCTTGGGGAGGTGTTTGAATCATCGAGTTCAATTTGCAAGACTGGGTGCTGAAAGATCTCTACAAATTGCGAGTTCGAGATATTGATGATATTGCTCCCTAGCAAGAACTTACATTGCAGAGATGCAACTATTTGTAATCTTCTTGATTTGATAGCCCATTGTCTGCGGGTTTGGAGAATTACAGGGTTTTCGAGAAGGTTTCCCCGCGGCAATTCTTTGTGTTATGTGTTTATTGTATTTCATTTATACATGTTTATTTTGTCCAGTGAAGCTGAAATATTGCAACCAGTTAAGTTGAATTTGTACATATTTCAAGATTGGCGTGAGGCGCGAGATTCCGCACCTTCCTTACACAAAGTTTGCATAATACTTCTTAAGATAAGAGACATGAAACACATTGTGCAATTTGGAAAGAGTTGGAGGTAGAGCAATTGTATATGCTACTGGATTGATAACTTCTAAAACTTCAAAAGGTCCACATATCTTGGGGCTAGTTTAGAAGTTTTCCCAAATTTGATAGAGCTTTTATGCGGTTTCACTCTCAAGAGAACTTCCTCTCCCACCACAAACTATCTGGGAGCTCATTTTGCATCAGCGTAGCTCTTCTGTCGATCATTAGCTTCCTTTAGCCTATGTCTGATTATTTTTACCTATTCTTCCATTTCCTGAAGCATTTCAGGTCCTAGAATGATCTTGTCTTCCATCTTGTTCCAACTGATGGGTGTTCTGCATTTCTTGCCATACAATGCTTCAAAAGGTGTCATTTTAATAGTTGATTGATACAAGTTGTTATAGGAAAATTCTACCAAGGGTAAGTATTCAAATTCCCACTTATATTGTTGATCCATACAATACCTTCTTAGCAGGTCTTCTAAAATCTGGTTTACCCTTTCCATTTTTCCATTTGTTTCAAGATGATTGGTTGTACTAATATTTAACTGAGTTCCCAAAGCAGAAAATAGAGTCTTCCAAAACCTAGATGTCATCCTAGCATCTCTATCAGAAATGATCTTTTTTGGTACTCCATGAAGGCAAAAATTTTCTTGTATAAACTTTTGTGCATTCACAGAAGCCCCATCTAAAAAATTTATGGACCGTATGAAATGTGCTACTATAATGAGTCTAACCACACTAACCATATAGCATTATGTATGCTCCTCATTATTGGTAAACCCTATACAGAGTCCATACTGATGATTTTTCATTTCCAATCTGGTACACTATGAGGTTGTAACAAACCTATCGGGTGTTGGTGCTCCACCTTAACCTTTTTTCATTCAAACATCCTATAACCAATCTAGTTGCATCCTTTTTCATTCCCTTCCAAAATATAAAAGTTAAACATCGGCCAGCATTTCGGTTACCCCTAGATGACCTGAGTATGGTGTTGTGTGCACCTCCTTCCACATCAGTTTCCCTTAGTTTTGTTGAGTTTGGTACACACATCCTACCCTTATATCTCAAAATTCCCTTTGCTTCAATTTGGAAACCCTCATATTTAGACTCTTGAGAGTTTGCTTGAAGAGTTTCACGAACTTGCATGTAGAATTCATCTTCATTTAATTTATGTAGTATCTAAGCTCTAAAATTTGTGTTGATTGACACCATGGAAGTTATATGTCTCTGCCAACTCAATGTGTCAGCTACTATGTTCTTCTTTCCCTTAATGTAACTGACATCAAATTCATAATCTGAGATTAACTCCATCCACCTCCTTTGACAAGCATTTAAATTGGGTTGTGTGAAAATATACTTCAAACCTTGATGATCTGATTTGAGTTCAAAGGTCTTTCCTAATAAGTAGTGTCACCACATTTGCAGTGCATGCGCAATAGTTGCTAACTCTAGATCGTGAGGTGCATAATTCTACTCATATTGCTTCAATTTTCGAGTTACATAAGCCACTACCTTC